>CAJHUC010000289.1:0-29392 GCA_905146915.1 Ostreobium quekettii
GGGGTGTAGGCATTCACCAGGGTGCTCCATAACATTTCGATTTGATTTATTCCCTTTGGCGTTTGAGACTGTCAATCAAGCCTCACATCCCGTTTTACTCCGTGCAGAGGCAGTTGCGTACGGCAACGACAAATCTGCGACGTCTACTTCAAAGGGCCCGGGAACCGCGAGCGCATCTGCCCATGCTAAGTCCACGAATGGCCCGGCGTTCGCATACGCCTCTGCATCATCATCTGGTTAGGCGAATCTACTCACGAGAGCCGCATCACCTTCTCCGGCTGCCGTATGGCCAATGGGAGGCGCCGGACTGCGGGGAAGCACGTTGAGAGGCCAAATAGCTAATAATGTCACAGGGGCGCTCGGCACATCTTGATTTTCTCTGTACAGTAGAACATCATCCATTTTGGCACTTTCGGCACTCGACAGGCGCACGACACCGTCGCCTGTGTTCTCGCTGGCGTCTTTTTAAGGGTGATTCACCACTTGGCAATTTTGCATTAGCGGGGGAGTCTGCATTCTTTTTCACGTGTTCCAATTATTTGCTCCGGGCGGGGCGCCCCTGCAGTTTGAACGACTTTGGGGCTGGGGGGAGTGCATGGAGTCCGTTGGATACATGGACGGCATAGGTGGCACGTGGGACCACGAGGAAGGATCCCGCGGTATGTAACTGCTCACAGCATGTAAGGATATTCCGATACTTCGGTATTAATGGCTACTTGCAAGATGCTACATGTGCTACTTGAGCTGCATGTAGCATTAGCGTCTATTTGGAGACAGTGCAGAGATTCAGGAGATTTTGTTCATATTCCGCGTGAAGCACGTGCAACAGAACGCATTCGGTAGTTGCTTTTCCCTTTCTGGATGTCACGCAACCATAGGTAGTTGCAATGTTTTAAAGCACCAAAAGGGTATTGCAGTCTATGGATAATCCATCACGGAAGAAAGTTTGTTTTAGATCCATGCAATAAGTTATGCGCTAAGCAATTCTGTGTTACTGTGCATAGAATGATTTGCGCCCAGAACTTTTGAAATCCATGGGAAAACTTTCGACAACTTTCGAAAGCTTTCGGCAATTTCCACAAGTTCAAGAGGCCTCACACACCCATTGATTCACATACGCATGATGCACGCGGAGTCCGCGACCAGGCGATCACCCATCTGCCAATGTGATGCTCATTGTATCGTGCCGGCCCTACCCCTTGGACACAAAGCCCCTTGCGTTCGGAACGCTGAGCGCCTTGGCTACTACACACGTTAAATATCAGGCAGCAGCGAGGCCGACGTGCTGTGCCAGTCCAGGAACAAAAGCAGCAGATGGCTGCCAAGTCGAGTCTGGCTGTTCGATTTCCATCAGTTTGGGGATGTCAAAATTAGAGAGCGGGACATCTGTGGCGGTATACTCATGTACCTTAGCCGCGCCAGACGGATGCAGACCAGGCCTGTCCTGCTGCAGAGCCGTAATTGCCGGATCGGCCTTCGCAACGAGCTGATGTGCATCGAATGCAGTCCCGATTTTCGGGAAATACTGCGGTCGCCTCCTTCCCCACAGGCGAAACGGGATGCGGCACACACACTGTCCGTGGACAGTTCGGAATCAGAGTCGCAAACGCAGCTGCGATCGTGGGCCCAGAAAGAAGTGAATCTTACAGGAATGTTCAGTGCGTATTTATACTCCAAGAGGGATATCCCAGTTCCTGGTCCTAGCCACCGTTCGAGAAGCCTCCCGAGCTGCAGTCCCCGCACAGGCCCCCCTGGGCTTGTCCCCAACTTCTCAAGTTCTCCAACACCGGTCCCCAGCATGGTGCAACCCATCATACACTCCATACAACCGGCTCAATTCAGTCCCCAGCAAGCGATTCCAGTCCCCACCAAGTGTGATCAGTCCCGTGCAATCACGCTCAGTCCCAAGCACGTCCCTCCATAATGGTCCAGTATTCAAATCAACCAAATCAGTAAAACATGATGAAGTTGGTAATACCCGCCAGTACGTTCCTTAGTTCCAGCCTTGACACTCCATCAAAACGAAGGTGCGCAACTAAAATAGCTTACTGATGATGAATTCCCGGCTCAGTTCTCCATTTAGGGCTCCATGCTAGATTAGTCACACATCAGGGGGTCGTACATTGGGGCTTGCAGGAAGGGCGGCTCTCTCCGGGTGGGCTCCTGGACAATGCAACGGAACAGAACAATTAGCACGTCCTCGATTCACTGATTACAGGCCGTGCTCAGCAACTCAAACAAGGTTGCAGCAGATCAGATCAAACAATCAAATAACTAATAGTACACAACCTCAAACAGGTCATCTCAGTAGGGGTACTTAGAAAATCGCCACGCATCCGTGGTGCTCCTTCCGCTGCCACTCAAATGCATTGCCTCCAACGCGCCAATGTGGCATCTACCAGCGTACCTCCGCCATGTCGAACGGATGTAGTCCAGACAGTCCTGCTGCAGAGCTGCAGATGACAGACCAGCCTCCTCTATGGAGCTGATGGGCAACAATGTGGTCCCGATGTTTAGGAGACACCACGGTTGCCTCCTTACCCGCTGGCAAAATGGGATACAGCAAGGTAATCGGGAATGGAGTCTCAGTCAGAAGCAGAAACACTCAAGTCAACATTCAAGTGCTAGGCCCATGATACGCCGCCTTACACGGAATATTTGTGTTGTATACAACGCCGACTCCCAGAGGCCGTGCCCCTTGGAAGTTGTCATTCCTGGAAGCAGTACAAAAGAGCCCTCTACGTCCTAGCGTACCAATCGCTGACAGCCAATCCGCACCACAATCTTGATTAAAGCCCTTTAAATGATGCGTCCGATGCCCTGGCACCCCGAAAGGATAAATCCCAAATATCGCGAGGTCATCCATTGCACCGTAGACTCGGATTCTGAAAGGTCTGTGAGACTCCCGAGCGACGCAGGTCACTCCCGGCACATCAAAGCAGCACTCCCCTTATTAAGCAGACTTTCCGCCATAACGATTCAGGATCCCAGCCTTCATGTTCCGACCCAGCCTTAATGATCCTCACCCGTCCTTGACGATCTGCGCTGTTACGGCTAGAACTGATTGAGTGTTGCTAATAACTGAATGCATGAAAAGATGACGAAGCACTAGGAATTGCATTAAAGATGTTGATGAACAGACCGAGTATAAAGGGCGGAATGTCTCTTGTCCTTTTGCCTCGGCTGTAAACCGTTGCCGTGGACTCGAGCGTAGAATTCCCGTTCAGGGATCGCCACCCCTCGATCCTGCCTGCCTTCGTCAGCGCCCAGCCTTGACGATCAATCCCCCTGGCCTTGATGATCCAGCCCCGGTCTCGGCGATCCATTTCCCGGCCTTGACGATCCAGTATTGTCAGAGGGATGAGGGCATGTGTATTCACTATTGGGTTGAGCCATTATGGGGAGCCCCCAGTGGATCGTTACCCATTTGGCCCGGGGTTCCAGTACCTTTTTTCTAATCCGGGAGTCGTCCTTTTCCTCCTTTTCTTAACTTTGGGCCCCTGTTCCACCCATTCCCACTCGACTCCCAAAATAGGCGTAGTCATGGGACACCAAGGGTGCAGGGAGAACATGCCCTTTGATTCAAGCTATTGTCATATACAAAGCGGGAGGAAGGTTGTGCCCTCGTAGTGCAAAGCAGTCCAAATCCGTATCCTAGTTATCGCTTCTGGGCGGGATGGGGTGAGAAGTAAGAGGGCCACTCGATCAGGACGGCGATGACTCTTCAGGCCACCTACTCGCAGGGCCGGCAAGTTTCCCATAGTTGTACTACCCCGCGTCTGGGGTCTGAGAGACGTTGAAGGTGCAGGGCCCGCCAAAGTGGTGGTATGCATTTTGACCAACGGAGAGAGAGCTCCTCCTTGTTTCCTGATCCCAATGATTCACTCGATTCAAGTTGTGGCTCGAGTGCCGGCCGTCGCCCCAAGGAGGTCTTTCCACCACCATGCCGTTGTCTTCTTGTAATCTGCGCCATTATTTCCTCCCGGTATTCTCCGTAATAAAGTTTAGAAGACAAAAACGCGGCCAGCACTTGACTTCAAAACTGAATCAAGTCACCTCCGGGAATGACATGATGTACCCATCTAGCAAAAATTTGGGTATGTCTTTTGTCACTGTAGGTTTCCATGATTGAAAGGTCAAGGAAGTATGTAGCAACTGCACATCAATAGCAGTTGTGAACCGTCCTGGGTTCCTCATCAAACTCAAAAGTGGGCAACGTGGCCATCCAATTATACTAGGTAGGCCCTCCTTCCCAGCCGTACAATTCATTGATTTGCACCTCACTGGGCATAAACTCAGCTAAAGGCTCACGCCGTAGAATCCCCAAATGGAGGGCATAGACGCATTTGTAAAAACAGAGCAAAGCACCCTGTCTGTCGGCAAGGGGGAGGCAGACACATAACGAGGATATCCCAAGTATGCAATATCCTTGTTCCCTTGGCAGCTTGTGATAGATAAGGCAGTTCTCCTCTGGAGGTCCCAGCACCAGCGCCTGTACCTGTAGTTCCACTTTTTCCTGTGGGACGGAGAATGTTGAGGGTTGTGAGGCCAATACGGTGGCACAGACCATTCCAACTGAAGGTGGGTCTCCTTCCCCTTCCGAAACAGACGCCGCAGGCTCAGGCGGACCAGCAACTAGCGCTCGCACGGCTTCCGAAGTTTGGGAGGAGGGACTCCCGGCTAAACACGGGAGCTCACCTTCCATGGGAACCCTCTCATCAATACTGGGTGGGGTGCCGCACTACCCCCGGCTTTTCGGGCTCAACACCTATCGTCCCTGGTTCGGTTCAAGGAACCTGTTCTGTGGGACATCCTCAAGTCCTTCATAGACCATGTTCTCGACGGCCTTTTCTGAAGGAGCAAGTATGCATCCAATTGGCTCCCCTTGAGGAGAAGTACTTTTTGCCTCCAAATCAACTGGCCTACAAGGAGGTCGGGAATCTATGGCCTGGAGAGCGGATGCACAAGCCCAAACTAGCTCATAGGTCTATAACGAGCCACAACGTCCTCTTCTAGTTGCCGCATGTACCCCATTTCCATCAGATACTCATACGGATTCAGGTGTGGAATTTCGCCAGGCCTTATTGCAGTGTAGGCAGAGAGCGTTGCATTGTAGATCTCCCCTACTGGGACACCGTACTGCCTGGCCACAGTTTTGGCAAAGGAGAAGGGGGAACATGTTTTTCCTAAGGGTGCAGGGTCCCCCTGCGAGAGTAACTCCACCCATCCAGTCCACGATGGACCCACACTATACATTGGGAATATTGCTGCCAGGGAAACCTCTGGGTTGCTTACCACGGCTAATGGCTCTGGGGAATTAGAGTTTAGGAAACGCACTGGGCCCCCAGGTCCGGATGCACCTGCTGCTCGGGACAACACTGTTGGTCCCGTCGGCAGTGGACCAGGCTCCCCCACTGGGGCTGGTCAAGGCGCTGCTATCACTTCTGCCATTGCTTGGCGGAGGGATCCCGGCGTTGAAGAAGGCATGGGCACCATCCCCATCTCTTGGGAGTCCGCTCGGGCACCCGGGAGTGATGCTCCAAGGTGCGGAATTGGAGGGCCGAGTGGGCTGGACCCCCCAACGAAGGAGGGAGCGTGAAGTTGATATCCATGGGCATCAAACGCGACGCCCTCGCATCCGAATGGCAAAAGCCCTGCATACAACTGATAGCGAGGTCATAGCACAAACCCCCCGGGGAGATAACTACGGCGCCGTAGGAGATAACTACGGTGCCCCCGCCGGCGGGGGTGGTTGGCGGGCACAAAACGCCCAGGCCCACAGCTGTCTGAGCCTTCATCGACAGGCTCCGTGGTGCGCTTGCGACCCCCATTGAACTGGTAAGCCCAAGGCGGATTTGGTTGATGACTTCCTATGGCAGGTTTTGCATATAGATGCCCTATTCTGCGAATTTTGCTGGAACCCTGGCGGCGAGCAGATCCTCGTGGGTCATGGGTTATGGCGGCGCAGGCGGCGGTGGTTTGGGGCTGGCGCCGGGCATTGCGACCCCTGGCTCCACGCGTTGGAACCACTAGCTTGTCCAAGCGTCGTACATCAGGGCGTCCCCCGTCCGCGTATTTTCCATTTACCATTGGGGGGCCCGCCTAGGGCCCGTTTCCAGCGGCGGCCCCATCTTGGGGAGTGGTGTTATTAACCCCGGCATCCCCGGTAGAGACATCGCCATGGGCCATAGGTACGGCCCCATCCACAATAACGAGGCTGTGACGAGGCTGGGAGTACCTCCATTCTCCCGTGTAGGCTGTACCCGTGGGCCATCGTTCCCACCCCCATTTGCACATGTAGCTCTGATGTCCATATGGACATCAGATCTATTTGACCTCATGCATGATGTCAAACCCGGGTTCCTTAGGAGTACTTTGAGGAAGAGCCAGAGGGCGTCGGGAGGATGGATGGCCGGGAGTCCACTTCCTTGCATGCCTTTCACCGGGCAATGGCTTCCTTAGCGCTTCAGGCGGAGGGGGCCGGTCAATCAGAGCGGATGGGGTCGAGTGAAGAGACCTCCCTAGCGGGGTGGTGTCCCGAGCGCCATTGGGGCTCACTTTAAGAAGGCGTCTTCAAGTCCCGGCCGTTGGGTGTGGACTCCCAGATGGGTATGAATCGAGGAGTTCCTTTTTCAGTGGCTTATGCTGCTGGCGTGGGGATGCAGGGTTCGATAGGGAGCTAAGAGTAAATTTCTCCCATAGGCTACAACTCCCTAAGATGCCCAGATTGCCAGTGGCCGCCACAAAGATCCTAGCAAGGAGGGTTGGGAGTTGTCCGATCCGATCCAGTTCATAATCTCCGTTATCTGGGAGTTGGGGTCCAAGCTACCCATGTGCCCTGACCTGCTCCTGGCCGTTCCTCTTTAGTCAGAGCAAAGAGGTTTTGTCGTTTCACCTTATCCTGCCCCCGCCAATAAAAGGGGCAAAGGTGGTCAACAAATTCCTTCTATTGATGACGGCTCCTCCGGTTTGGAAAAGGAGTAGCGTCATGTAAAGCTACCATTTCTCTCTGTGGTCCTCAGAGACTCGCACTAGGCTCACAGAAAAGTTGGCACCCGATGGCCACCAACTGCCAACGCTGGATTGAAGGTGTTGGTAGCATTGGCTTCCGACATTGGTGTGCCCAATGCTTGCCGACACCAACGACAAATACAGATAGCAGCCAACACGTACCGACACTAGCCAGCGTGTACGGGGATGGTGCATCCCTTCTAACCCATATGGTTTCTGCGCCCCGCGCCCACTGCGCCCCGTACCCCCGAGCTCCCATGGGCCATGACCCTTCACTGCAGGGGCGCATAGTGCCTTGCAACACAGAGCGTTGAGTGGCTGTGCACACTAACAACCGCCATGCCTGTTTCCCATTGCAAAGCCACCCGCCTCGCCACGCTGAATGGCGTTGCAGAGCGCCGAGAGCCGCCGACAACGACGATCTCGGCCGACGCCGACCAGGAAGTTCCAGGTAATGGCGTCGAAGGTGGCTGCCCAGTACTGCACAAAGTGCGCCTCGCTATAATTCGGCAGGGAGGAGGAGCACAAAAGAAAGGGACGAATTGACTGGCCACCTTCTTCCCTTTGTTGAACCCAGCGTGCTCCCCACTTAAGCAGCTTCTCCTGCAAATGATCTGTGATATGATTTCCTGATGCAGTTCTGAAGTACTCCCTTGCTCGAAAAGGTGCCCTTGTTGCGCAATGCAGCTTTGGTGCATGCCATTTTTCTCCTCTCTGATTTGCAAATTCATCTGTGTGGCTGCAGATGGCACCCCTGACACCCCTGAGTCTAGCAGATGACTGCCGACACATTGGTGTTGCGGAGCTGCTGATTGAGAAGGGCACATCTCGGGATGGTCCAGATGTGAGAGTTGCTGCAGCACACACCTGGTCACTGTGCGCAATATGCCTGTGGATTGTAGGTGACGGCTGTGGAAATTGTCTTCCAGCTCTGCTCCCTCACAGCGGCATGGTTGATGAGCACGTGAAGTCACATGCCAGGGAGCACTGTGCCAATTTGCTGCGGTTTGCATTGACCAGGTGCCAAAGAACAGCACTTATGTGAGAAAGAGATGTGTTTTTTGCGTTGAAAGCTGTATCGTCGTAGAGTCACTGGCCAATCACAAAGCTTCAATGATCTGCCAAATCAGTTACCTGAAAGATGCCCCCGCTGCACGAAGTATTGCTGTATGAGGTTGTGTGGAGCATTACACACAGCAGGATTGCCTGGGTGTAAGTCTTGGGAACTTTGCCGATTTGCCACCTTGCTGCTGTGTGACATTGATCCATGCGCTGTGCAATCTGAGTGCAGGTCTCCATGCCTGATGTGTTGGTTGTGTATGCGACACGAAGGTCAGAAGCACTGCTGCGATAATCGGAGCCAGCAGGGGGCACATCGATGTGGTCAGGTGGCTCGTTGCCAAAGGCGCCAACATGAGGCACAAGAACAATGTGTGGCAATCGGCCAGATTCCAAACGGGCAGGATCTTAAAGCGCCTGGCTTTTCCTTCTTTTGCAGTGAACTGGCCATTCTTGCGTTCGATCACCCATGTGCTGCACCCCTGTTTGTTGCTGTGAACCATCCCGCCATGGAACGGCAGACCGGAGCATAGGTGCTGCCATTTTTTTGTGCGCTAATGCTTCATCTGGTTATTTCTCTTTCACCTTCACCTTTCCACGTTCGCTACATTAACCTGAGAGGGACCAGCAAGAGGGATGCACATCTTCCTGTGGTAACCAGCGCATTTGATTTCCCCCAATTTGTGAAAGATCTGAAGATGTAGAACTGCAGGGACCTGCTAGGTGTGCTGTTGTTTTCCTGTGCTTGTCTCTGACTCCTTGGCAATTCCGCCAGCAGGTTTGACGCCACAGTACTGCCCAGTTGACATGTACGCCAGGTGGGTGATGCAGGATGGCAACTCGGCCTTCACTGCGGCTGCAGAGTTTGGGCACCATGCCATTGTGGACCTACTCGCTGAGGTGTGGGCAACGGACCTGAGTATGGTGAGGGTCTGCCCTTAGAGATTTCCCAGCACTGACTGCCAGGCTGGATAGTAGGCTGTAGGCTGCTGGCTGGTTGACTGAAAGACTGACTGTAGCCTTACAAATAGCATGGCAGAAAGCTGTGGTCGCGTTGTTCGTCGCCTGCCGAACGCGATCGTGAGACGCTCCAACATGCTCATGGGCTGCAGCGACATCGTGTTGGTCAATGCACCGAAGCGAAGGGACCTGTGAAGGCAAGATTGTCTGCGCATGCATTGATTGTGCCTCATTCCGGGCATCTCTGAGCCTCAACACGTTGATGCTCAGAAAAGTTATCTCTCATATGGTGCAAAGCCACACCCCAGAGCATGAACCACCCACTGAACGCCGTGCAGAAAACCACCTCATGCCCAGAAAAGCACCCCTCAGATGTTGGTACCTTTCAGATGTTGCAGAGGATCACAGGCCAGGGCAAGAACCACCCACTGAACATACCATATAGAACGCCACCGCATTCCCGGAATCTTCAAGTCTCAACACATCGACACTCAGAATGGTTTCACTCAAATGTTGCAGGGGACCAACGCTCAAAGTCAGAACCACAGAGCACACAAGAGAGCACCACTTCATGTCCAGAATCTCTGAACCTCAGCTCATAGACTGTCAAAAGGTGCCCCCTCCAATACTGCAGAGGACCACAGCCCAGAGTCAGAACCACCACAGAACACCACACAGAGCACCCCACAACACTTTCTCACTGCAAGTCTAAAGATGGGCACTAAAGTCCAGGTAAATAATGTACCCTGTCAACACCCTTCGCACGCCTCATATACATTTGTCATCCTGATGCCAAATAGATCACAGCAGAGGTGATGAGTCCTTTACCTCACGTGCAGTGTGCCGTCAATTCGTATCATGTGCTGTCGAATCGCATCATGTAGCGCTCATCTGTATCGTACCCTACGCACACCTTGTGTATTAGCGTGTCAATTAGCACCGCGCACAGACTGCAATCTTCGTAGGTCGTCCCTTCATTTCCCCAGTTGCGAGCCCGCAGCATCAATGACAGAAATCCCACCGTCCGGTCACAGAATCTACAACAGGGTCTCCACGGTTCACTGGTTCACAGCAGCAAGGAAGGTGAAGTGGTTGGATGTCGGTGATGCTGCATCACTTGTGAAGGGAATGGCCACAAAGGACCGAATGTGCGCACATCACACAACCTATGTTCCAGCACGGGGCGGACTGTCACCGATGCACTTCACGGTAGGCATTGGTTGCACCGCTTGTGTGACCTGCAACGCATGAACGTTGTCACTGGCAGATTATGTATCAGGCACAAGTATTGCTGCCACTGGCGAATTTGTGTACACTGCCAGTCAGAGATTGTGTGTCAATGGCAACAGGCAGCTGAACAAAAGAATATTGGATTCAATAACGGCACTGCGTTGTGTCCCTTTCCAAGGGTAACTACTCCTTCCAACAGGATGTTTTGCATGCAAGATTTGCATGCTGACAGCAGTGCAACCTGTATGTTGCCACAGAATTTAATATTTCAGTACGTCTTACCTCTGGTATGACCTGGGTCATATCGCGTTTGCCCCTGATTGTGTGGTCATGACAGCTTGTTGGAGCACCTTGATTTGCAGACGGCCGAGCTGGACCGTCACAAGGCATTTTTCCTCACCACGCCATGGAAAGTAGCAACTTGCATTGCTCTCAGTAGCACTTCCTTTTCTTCCGTCTTGATAGAGGCGCCATTGCTATCATATACACTGATGCAGAACGGCAAGGGTGGCTGGATGGCTGGGACTGTGTTCCTATGCGGTCCCCCCCTGGTAGTTTGCCTGCTTCGGCAGGGCATAGGTGCCGGAATGCATCTTGGACGGTGCCTTTCTGTGCAACAATGACTCTGATATTCTCAGAGGATGCACCCTGTGTGCTGTACAAATCAATCTGTGCTGTCAAACGGTTTGCATAGCACACATCTGGAAATTCGCTGTGTGGATCCTGTTTCATATCCTGGACACCCCGTTCCACCCAAAATTCATGAAAGCCAGCAACATTACCCCGGGACAGCTCTTGATCACGAATCATGCAAATGAGTCGTTGTCGTTGCTATTTTCTGCGCGTGTCTAGTGGGGGATTCAGTTTTTCGTTGGGGGCACCCCAGGATGCCAAATCTCGACAGATGTTCTTAAAAGCTTTGGCGAAGCACATGCCGCAAAGGGTGGTAGGAATTCCATTCAAAACGTCAAACACTGACATCATCAAAAGAAGGAGCTGCGCCCAGAAGATAGGAGGACAAGAAAGCGTTGTCTACTGTCGACGATTGGCTGGTGGTTCACGATCCATCACACTTCCAGTCTGTGGGCTATGTGGGCTCTGACCATCTAGATGAAGATGAGATGGTCGTGGCCGTCGTGCAGCTCGTCAAGAAGGGTGAGTCGCAGTACCTCTGGCAAGAAGCGCCGACATGTACGGCTGCGCATGTGTACATTGATCTGCACGTAAGTATGCTTACTGATGCGCTGTAAATATGGATTGATTATTTGAACATTTGTATAAGCCACGACTAAATCTTCCTGCAACAGTGACCCAAATTGTGGCTGTAGCCAAGTAATGCAAAGTGCTATCAATCAACCATTTTCAAATGATTAGAAAGATGCCACTACATCAGTGACATCTGAAACCTTCTGTTGATATATGTGTTATGGACAGGTTGCTCACCACTTGTGCATCCTCGTATCAAATGTAGATTTCATTTATCAGTTGCACGCAGCAAGTCCTCGTGAGGGGGTTGCAACAATGGACACCACAACATGCAGCTTGACCCGCACATTGACAACAAGGAAGAATCCACGCGGACTGGGAATGATTCCAATCGTAACAGGCCATTGTGGGCACTCAACACCAGCCAGCACTTGGCAGATTGCAGGGCATGGCGCAGGAGCATGGGGGGCGCCTATGCCCAGCGGAGGGCGACAAAGGACATGTTGAATGTCATGACAAAGGCGAGGGCAATAGAGGTATGTATTCAGGAGTACTCCGATCATAGTGCAGTGGCTGATATGAGACGTATCCTCACACTCTTGCATGATGCGTGCTGTGGGACAAATGCCCACACTTGCCATATGAACACCTGGCAAACTGTACTCTATTGTTCACAAAAAACAGACAAACACACACAACACACACCCAAATGACGCAGTGGTTCACATAAGTTTGCTCCTGCTGTGCGTACCATGGTGCAAGGTCATTGCTCAGGGCGTGCCCCGGAAGAGGTCTCTAAATGGATTGGAAGTTGATATATGTGACTGCGTTTGTACATATTAGCGTCTACTTGAATGGTTCAACATAATAATTCCATCCTACACGTGCAGATATACAGGACCCTGTTCCGGGTGCCTAGCCTTCGTGCCAAGTATGTCAGCCAACATTGCCAATTCGCAATTCACCCAATTTTGGATGAATTTTGAATTGGCAAGCCCGGCCTATCTACCGACCTACCTAGTGCTTTAAAGCACACCATTCTGATCTTGCCAAGGTGAAGATTGCCACAACGTCATGTCCAGCCATATCGTGCAGCCATACAGTATTCCCCACACTCAACGGAGCCCTTGCATTATTTGTCTACTCATGAGCGCCACAATGGCAATAGCAACTACGATAATTGTTCGTAAGCTCAACACCCGCAATCGCCAACATGCAGGTCGGATGAGCTGTCCTCTTGCCGTGCCCCAGCCACGACAGTACTGCCCAGCTGCAGCACGTTCCTTGCACGTCGGGCGAAGCAACTGCCCAACGTCGCCAGCTTGGTGGAAGGGCATTCCTTGTAATGCAGTGGCAAGTGCAGATATCCCTCCTTGGCTCTCCTGTTCCAGGCAGATTCAAATATGTGGCCTCAGGTGTGGCCCCTCATGCAAGCTATGCATCTGCCATTGTATCGGGTACCTGGAAGTCACCAAATGCATTGAATTCCGCTCAAAACTCTTGCAAGGTGCAAAGGCCTCCTTTTGTCTTCTGAGGGCATACTTAGGCAAATGCGTGCAGCCAAAACATGTTTGCAGCCCTGGCTGCACTGCCAGTTGATATACTGATGCACAAGTCATTCAGTGTTGATCTGCTGTCAGCAGTATAGTTGACTAATTTGTGGCTGTGAGCATGACTTTCAAGCACTACCCTTGGGTAGTGAAATCACTGACAGCTTACCAGCACTGGATGAATTCTAGCCTATCATTTACTAGTGTGGTATCTAGAACGTGGGACAATATTTGAATTAGCGAACCAGAAGACAACAGCAAGAACAAGACAGACACGTCACAGCATGCATTCCCTGCGCCCCTAGGTTGCAGCATGAGCACTGCAACATCAACTGGACCGGCTGTGTGAGCAAGTGCCACATCTTTCACTGACCACAGAACAACTGGTGTACTGCCTTCGATACATGCAAAGCCCTGCCCCAGAAATTGTGAGTTGTTGCACCCGCTCTCAAGGAACACCAGTCCATCCCTACGAGCAGCTGGATGGACAGGGAGCACAGTACCGATCCCTTGCACACACTGCCAGCAGCACAGGCAGTGTGCCAACAACATGCGACTTCAGATCTGAGAAGCACACCTGCAAGCGCACATGGCTTTCAAACTTCGCACATGTGCAACAACTGGCACATCAAAGTCCTTGCACATACAGCAGTGACAGGGGGGGCAGACGTGCCCCCCACGTCATGTTTTCCCTTTCAGCCATCTTTCCCTGATTATCCTGGGCAAAGGCCAAAAATGGGAGGGAAGGGAAGAGATGGGATGGTTGAGAGGTGATGCCTGCTGCCATGCTCGCTGCATCCCCAGTGTATACAAACGTTTCCATAGGATCCGCCACTGGTGGCAGCTGCAATGGTAATTGGTCCTGTTGGCAGAGCCAAGCAAAACCCATGCATAGCCATGCAGAAATGTGGTGCATCAGATAAGGTGGAGAATGTATAGATCCATTCACAGCGATGTCAATACGACACCCTGGCCAAGACCTGTGCCTCTGCTGAGTTCAAATCATCAGATAGCATCAGCTTCTTGACAACTACCTTACATTGCTTGGTATTAAGGGGCACGCCACCCCCCTGGTCATTGTAGCCAACACATGCGTCACATCAGATACCATGCCAACTGCTGCTGCTGCTGCTGCTGCTGCTGCTGCTGCTGCTGCTGCTGCTGCTGCTGCTGCTGCTGCTGCTGCTGCTGCTGCTGCTGCTGCTGCTGCTGCTGCCAAAGTCTACCAACCAAGTACATCTCTGGACCATATCTTTCTGTGTGCGGGACTAGTTTTGGCCTGCTTCTGATGGCATTTGCTAATGTCAAGCTTTTTGCAACAGGTTCTGAACGTTGCTCAGAGCTATGGCATCTCAATTGCAAGCACAGATCTTGTGGTTGTGGGGAGCGCTGGTATGCATCGTGGCGACAACGCCCTGGAGCCTATTCACCAGTGGAGAGATGTTCAACTGAGAGGCGAGTGCCTGCCAGGTCTGCATTTTGGACTTCTCCCTTTTGGACCGGGGATTTCCCTAGACCTTCTGACTTTCCAATGCCACGGTGAACCCATCCAAGCAGCATGAAACTTGAACTTCCACACTCTGGTGTTCCACAGAGACAGAGTGCCCATTCTTGGATATGCTTTCTATCTGAAATGCAAGCCTCAGAGTGGCATCAATGTTGCAGTTATGTTAGGATGGAATTGTAGCAGCTCTGCATTGCAGTAAAATGGCCTTAGTTGTGTCTGTGTCCACTCGTCACCAGGAAGTTAATCATTGATATACAGTGTTCTAAAAGCGAGTACAAAAGAAGCCATAGGCTTAACTTGCTGTTGCAAGCACTGTTGCTCTGCTCGCTTGACCGTCACGATGATCTGGCAAGATCGACAAGCAGTTTTTCTGCATGCCACTCACCACGTCCTTTTGAGAGAATCAGCAGTTGTACTATTTATGTTGCACAGCAGCTCTAAAACGCCCTGAAGTTGGCCAAGGCACAATCACAAGCATATTCGTCAAAAGCATTTACTCTTCACATCCAGCAAGGAAAACTGTTGCAATTGGCATGTGTACCTATTGGAAACAGATCAAACACATTTTTTCTGCTGTGGATAAGACAATGTATATAATAAAGAACACCCAAAGCCAATTATGTGACACACAAGCAGACTTGAGCAAACAAGTTGGACCAAAGAGTGGGAGGAATTGTGGCCTTTGTCACTTGCAGGAGCACACCTACTTGCGTGCGAGCTTTGGCAAAGGTAATTCAAAGATGAAGCACATCAAAAACCACGTCACTTCGCCTTGCACGTGCAAAGGCTGTTTCTTGTGACTTTAAACACAACGCAATTAAAGGAGTTACTTAGCGAGATGCATACCCTGCGAGGCCGAGAGGCGGCTGAGGGTCTGTCTACCGGCCTCAGCGTCAGGCATGGCGTTTTCAGTGTCAGCTGGGACGGCACGGGCTGCTGCTTGCTCCCCGAGTCCCTTGCTTCTTGGCCCCTTGGCGGCCACTGGTGACTCCTTGATCCTCTGCAGCCGCCACGCCTGACGCAGTTGCTTCTGGGGGTTGTACACTCACACGAATTTCATGTTGTCGTCTGGCCGCAGGTACACTCCCCTCTCGAACCTGCGTGGATTCGCGGTTAACGAGATAACAGATAAGAGCAGACAACTGCAATTGCCAGAGCGGACTCACGGTCAACATTGCGTGGTCAGTGTCGCCTATTGCTGCAGGACAGCAAAGGCTGGGCGACGCCCACACCAGTAGAAAACAGCCTGTTTGCGATGCCAACTGCGATGCCATTTGACACAAATTGATGCCATCACAGCCGCTTTTATGCCATCGCACTCACTGTGACGGCATCAATTTGTGTCAAAATGGCATCGCAGCTGGCATCGCAAACATGACGTTTTCTGCCAGTGCCACCAGCCACCCACCAAGCAATGCACACTCACGCGCAGCTTTTGCGGAACCCGCCACCCAAGCGCCCAAGCACCGGCGACGCCGCAGCCCACGACTCGCCACAATCTCGGCAGCACCTTGCTGATGAATTTGAATTTGAAGAGCGCCCAGCTGCATAACGAAATGCCGCCTTTTGCCACAAGCCAAGATGTGCGCACGCAAATTTGCGCCTCGCAGCCCCGGCGCATAAATGACGAGGAGGTGGCGGACCGACAACACGCGTACGGTAGGCGTGACTTGACAGCTGCGTGCTGTTATGTGCTGGCCACGGGGCGCACGGGAGACGATGGAGAGACGATGGGTGAGCATTGGGTAGGCGATGGAGAGATAGTGACGAGACCATGAGGAGGAAACACACCCCAGCCAGGCGCACAGGTAGGAGAATATGTGCGGGCTGACTGCTGTGCGTCGGTGGTTGTTGGTCTCAGGACGAATGGATTCGAAAGCACCAGGCCAGGGCAAGCTGAAACCAATTTGACAAAGAGGAGCGGGGAGAAACGATTGTGCAGCTCACTTTGCAGCGGCGCAGAACAAACAACCACGTTGCATACCACCGACAGTGTGCCTTGAGGCCACCGTGAGGTCGCCCGTGAGGATGAGAGCGGCCCAACCACCACCATGCAAGGCCGCAATGACCATTGGCGGTGGACAAGCTAACGCCGCACAGCATGAATATTCATGGCTAGCGATCGAACGCCAGCCTCAGAGGAGAGCGCGGACTGAAGCCCAAGAGCTCTGTCTGCGCATGGCAACGGCAGCGGCAATGCATGGCACCACCTCAAGCCCCAGCTCCAAGCTGTGCCCAAACGAAAACCGACAATAGTCGATACACAAGAAACACACCCGCCGACGTTGGCCACCGACAATTCGTGACGCCACCACCGACGTCAGTCCCATGCCCCGACAAAGCACAGCAACCTAGCCGACGTCAGCAACCGGCTGCCAGTTAAAGTCGTTGAAGTCAGTCGGCCACCAACGTCGGTATTCCCCCCGACTTGAAACACATGCATCCCGACAAATCGATTGTCGACCCCGTCAGTCCAGGATTCCCACACTCCCCGACACCATCCTGACGTCGGCTGGGGGTGATTTGTCAGCAGCCGACATGTTGATGTGACCATCGGAAAGCGTTCGAATATTGGACCGACAATGTCAGCAACCGACAACGTCGGTAACTGTAGTCTGTGACTGTAGTGCATGAAATTGTGTAATATTGTCAATGCAATGATTCTAGTACGCTACAAATTCGGAGCGCTGCGAGAGTCGTGGTTTTTGTTGTGGTAGGTCACATCGCATTGCCGCGCCAGATGTGATTTTTTACTAAAGCACTCAAGCACTAAGGTGCTAAGAGCTGGGACACGAGAGAATTCCCCTCTGTCGGTTTCGGAAACTCCTTCTGTCGGTGGCTCTCTTGTCGAGGGGCACCCATCGGCCCTTGCACCAAAGCCGCCTTGCTCACGTGTTGCGGCCATGGTTCAGGGCAACGTACTGCGGCTGCATCAGGAAAAACGGCAGACGTCGATGCAATGGTGTGTGCAAAGCAGAGTTGGCCTTTACGTTTACGACTCCACTTTTGCATTTGCGTTTTTATCCTTAAAAACGTTCAAAGAGAAATAGCAATTATGGCGGCCAAATTTACGGATATTTACGGATGTTACGGATGTTTACGGATATTTACGGATATTGCAGATATTTACGGATATTTGCAGATATTTACGGCTTGCTGACGAGCGCAGATTACTTGATGATGTCCCAAACAATGATACTCCTCCATCCTCTCCAACAATATCCACCTCGTCCTCGACAAGACACCGACGTTGTTGAGCAGAATGTCGCACTGTGGACATTTCAGGGGATCTAGCCGCCGCTCCCCGGACTCCTTGAATTTGTATGTACTGGCCTAAAGTACACGGGGTCTGTTATTATGCAGTTTTACAGCTATTTACGCGTAATAAACATCAAATTCATTTTACGTGTTAATAGCCATAAATAGAATGCGTTTATGCCACAAAGACCAGGCCTGGTGCAGAGTACCATCGATGCAGCGCCGATTAATATTAAGCACCTGGGACATTACTGATGCATAATGCATCAGTGCATCGGCATTGACGCAATGCTGAGACTTGGATCAATGCTTGCCGATACTGAAATGTGGGCTTTTGCTGAAAGTTGGTCGACAGTTCATCAATGGCAATGCAACCACCACGTTGCATCAAAGCCTGCCGTTTTTCCAGGTGTGTGGGCGTCAGCAGGGCACTGGAGAACGTGCTCTGGCATTTCATTTTACACGCAGGGCAATGTACTGTGCTTGTGGGCGTCAGTAGCAGGCTTGTTACTTATGCTTATGGCACCATTTTTGCGTTTATGCTTTTACGCGCAAAAAGGCGCAAATAGAGGAGCGGCCATATTTACGGTCATATTGCTGTCCACGACGTGTCCAAAAAACACCAAAATTGTTCCACTTGTTGTGGATATCCGCGACACAGCATCAATGGCCCTGCGTTGCACTCCACAGTACTTTACACTGCGCTGAACACTGTACTTTACACTGTATTTTGCACTGCACTGCATTGCGTCATTGCAGTGCCGCCCAGAGCGGGGTTAGCATGGAGGAGCGTTACATTGGGATCAAGGGGGAATGGTGATGTTGATCGAGAGCCCTGAAGTATCTGTCCACACTGTCATTGTTTATGGCCCGTGTTGAAGCCCCAGCTTCCAGTACTTTAGACACAGTACTCGCCACCACAAGTTCGATTGCCGCAATTGCTAGAACACTGCACTAATTTGTGAAGCTTCATCATAAACTCAAATCTAAGAATAAAGCACTGACTGGCAACGGGAGCGCGTTCCTCTCAACCGTCACGATCAGCTCCGGCCGCCTCTTCATCAATTCCTCCAGGCCCCTGGCCCCAAGGGCCGTCCCGACCAGCGACACGTGGGTCAGCGACGTCATCCCAGCAAGTGCCGTCATCCCTGCATCGCCCACGCGCGTCCCGCTCGCGTCCAAGTCAACGAGTTTAGTCAACGCGGTCAATGCGGTCAAACCCCGGTCGTCGATCCCGGCGCAATTACACAAACTCAGAGTTCTTAGATTAGTCAACTGAACCACGTGCCTGAGTCCGCCATTACTAATCCGGCACGCGCTCAGCGCCAGGGCCTCAAGGGCCCGCAGGCAGCCCAAAAATTCGAAGGCGGCGTCTGTGTACCCGACCGCGGGGCGTGCGGGCCGCCGCCCGTCGCTAGGTCCTAATCTCAGCCATTTTAGGTTTGGCAGACCGCCCAGAGCGTTGGCCCCCGCGCACGTGACCTTGGGGCACCCCGCCACGTCGAGCTTCGTCAGCCCTGACAGCATGACTAAGCCCTTGATGCCCGTGTCAGTGATTCCGGAACATCCGGAAAGGTCGATGCTGGTGAGGGCGGCGAGGCGCGTAAGTGACGTCAGTTGACGGCCGTGTCTTATGTCATCACACCCGTGCAGGTCCAATTCCGTGAGTTGGCTCCAGGCCGCCAGGTGGTGCAGGTCGCGGCTGTGTCCCGTCCAGAACGCCAACCTGCACGCATGACTCATGTTTTTATTAGTCAATTCATGTATGAGTTCAATTTGAGTTTAATTTAATTTATAACAATAATTTAAGTCAACTGTGCCAATTTTGTTAGTCGTCTGTTTTAACGATGTGATTTCAATTTAAATCAAATAAGTTAATTTTTGAATTCGTCGATCCTTGCCGATTAGTCACCTGCGCACGTTGCAGAACTTCGCGGCGATCTTCTTGGTGAACTGGGCGCCGGGCGGGATCTCATACCGCCGGTCGAGGCCCTGTACCGCGCCGCTGGCCCACAGGGACCAGTGGCGGTTGACTAATCTCGCGCCGCGGAGCAGGCCCAGGCACCTGGACAGTACATTGGGAAGTATTTAGGGCAGTACATTAGCGTAGCAAGCGCTCTGAAATTGATAACGTCGCAAGTACAGTAACGTTGCAATCTCTCTCGAAAAAAATTTCAATAAACTTCAATTAAAACTTAAAAGTTTAGAAATAAAGTATTTCAAAATTTAAATTCTAAAGATATTCAAAGTTCAACATTTTAGACTTTATTTCAAATCTTAATTTTAAAGTTTTCAATTCTAAATAGAATGCCTTGGTCACCTGTCCCCACCGCGCTCCAATGCCGCCAAGACGCCGTCCAACAGGTGGCAGGGCAGGTCGCCCCATCCGCCGGCCGTGCATGCATCCAGGTTGTGTCAATCTTCGCTGTCACTGCGCATAATTGCATCATTTTTACAAATTTTTACTATGGAGTTAATTTCTAAATATCACAGCAATGATGTCGGGATATTCACTGGTGTTGAGATAAGCTGCTGGCAAATGATTGATAAATAATATTGGTACATAATGCACATGATACTACAATCAACACAGTGATGTAGGTGAATGCCAACTCCCACCGTGACGTGCATTCTGACGCTGCCGTGCCACAGTTGGGCCCCTCCTTGGACTTCCCCATCATAGCGCAGCCCTCTCGAGCACTTAGTCATATTACTAACACAACAACTAGTCACATTACTAATATGGCTCGACTGACAATTATAACCCGGCACCCTCAAGAGCACTGCTCAAAGGACCACCTCAAGCAGCTGTTACACCACAAAGACGAGAAGAGGCTTGCCCGATGCCCATCACTTCCGGATATGTGAAGGTCATGAAGGGTACAAGAGCCCTGAACTCTGAAACCAAAATACTGAAACTGAGAGCCTGAAATCAAAAAAAAACCCAGAAATGGCCTTTGTGGACTTTGCAACATTCATGTCCGGAAATGAAGGCTGTAGGACGTTTGTGGACAAGAAACAAGTTCTCAGATCCCGTGGAGTGGAGCCCGCAGGGCTGTGTACATTGATTCCCGCTGTGTACATTGATTCCTGCCTGTTGGGAATTCAGCCACCGGCTTAAATTTTTAGATTGTCCTGTTGTACTGTGCTTTACAACAATTGCTAAACATTGTCAGTGATATGGCAGCACCAGTCGGAGGCAGTGCATCCACATTGACTGGAAGGATCAGAACATGACAGCTCGGCGCCCTTGCACATAATAAGTCCAACATAGGTATTCTTGGCCAGTACTTAGGCAGCACTTGGCAGTACTTTAGACCGTGGTGCCCAACACCCAAGATCCAGGCATATTTTTGCCCTGCCTGGTGAAGACATGCCTGGTGGAGAGCTGTCACCACCACAGGGTCCCTATTACTGCATTAAGAACTGTTTCAAGAGCTACCTTGGCTACTGCCCTTAGTTGGCAGTTTCTAAGCACGACCTTAGTAGGAAGCAGCTAAGTACTGCCTTAACTGCTTCCTTACCTGGTGATGCTCTGTCACCGCCTTGCTGCCCCTCACCGCAGTACCATGGGAGAGGCACTTTGTCGCCTTGGGGAGACTTTTCGCTCAGCCTCTGGCCGACACAAACAAGGTGGCATTGATTCAATTACTTTGCTCATTACCAACGCCTCGTCTTGTCACAATAGACACTCAAGCAACACAGCGAACAATGCCAGCCGCTTAACCCGCTTCAATTTGAAGCAAATCTTTGCAAAAGCATGGCGGGAGACAACTTTAGCAGTGCACAACACTTCAGCCCAGTACATTCCCCAGCACTTTATCTTGGTGCTTTGATGCATTCCAGCGCTTGCTTCACTGCCAGGTCGTTGCTGCATTCAGGCAAGCCTGACACCTTTAGATGGCCTGGGGATTGGGAAAAAAACAATTGATTCATAGTACTTCATACTTCATAGTACTTCATACTTCAAAGTGCTTCATACTTCAAAGTACCTCATACTCCAATACTTCAAAGTACTTCATAACTCACGAAGCCATTGGGTGTCAGTGCATTGAGGGCAGGCGACAAAAGTGCATTGTGGTTCAGTGCATCTGCTGCTGGGCCATTGGCATCAGGGCTCCCAATCCGCTTTTTGGGGAAGCAATATGAGGCTCAGCACATAACACTGCTTGTTTGTACCGCTTTTCCCTCCATGGGTCCAACTTGGCAGATGGGCATTCAGGCACTAAGGTTTGGTGGTGCAAAAGGGCGTTGAGAAGAAGACATTCAGCCATTGGGCCAATGACAAGAGAATTCCTTGGCAGGTAGGCATTTGGGAATTGGGGTTTGGGAATACAAAGAACACTGAGACTTGTAGCATTCTGCATTATGTTCGACAACACGGACCAGAGTCTCGCATTCCTGAGCTCAGGGGGGTGGGGGGGGGACGAATTATCATATTTCCTGCATCAGGGATGAATGGCAAACCCTGCGTGTCGCACTTGCTATGCACTGTGCTGGACAGCACTGGCCACGTTCAGGGAATGGGCTGCAAGGCTAGGTGATCTGCTGGCAAGGGATGGAGCCACAACACTGGCTATGGGTCGATACTGCCGGTGCTCCAGCTGACAACTGGCAATGTGCTGCAAGGGCAACACCATGAGGACATTGCCAGTGTGCCATGGATGGAATGAATGCATGAATGCTCGCACCTGCGGTGAAATGTACAACTCTCGTCCATCGTCTTTGCATTGAGACAAATTAATCCAAACTTGTTCAGACTCCAAGATGGCTCAGTGGGCCATGAGTGCCTCCTTTCAGGTGACAGAAGGGGGCCAGTGAGATGCTTCCTGAGAAAAAGCTGCCCAGTACAAATGCAACCGATTGAAGCAGCATGCTGTTGCAATCATACGATTTGTTTGGCGCACATGCGATCGAAACTTGGTTTCGAGCAGCTGCCTGTGCGGTTGTGTTTCTGGTGTCACAGCTTTCAACAAGCCTCCAGGGCTAACTGCGTCTGGGGCCAGAAGAGCCCCATCGACTGTCTGATTCTCAGCCAATCGCTTGATGGGCTGGTAGCAGGCTTGAAAGGGACTCTTGCAAGAGATGGCCATTAATGGAGGCAACCAGCCAAGCAGCCCCCACTGCAAGCCGCTGAGCTTATCAAAATGCACATTAGCCCGGCAAGCTTGCCAGCGCCCAAGGGACAAAAAAAAGCCAATGGATCGGTCTGAAATATCCCAATTGGTGCCAACTTTGAACTGGGGCATGCTTCCCAGTCACTCTACATATGCCCCAGTTTCCTGGGGCCAAGTTTCCAGACTTGGAACTGGAGCGTACACACATTCGGATTTACATGCTGCTCGTGCGATGTGCTGCAAAGCGACTTGGTATGGCCACAAGAAGAAAAGGCATTCTGCCAAGAAAAGACATTGCACCAATGCCTTAAAGTGTGGCCTCTAATGCGCGAGGCTGCCCCAGGGCCTCTGCTGCCACATGCCAGATAGATCGGAAAAGGCAACTATTTGACACATCACCTAAATCGGGGCAAGAATTTCAAACAGACCAGAAATTGAGACAAATATTTTGAAACACAGCCGGAATCGAGACAAACATTTGCAAATGGCTGGGAATCGAGGCAAGACCTCGAAGCAGACCGGTAATCGAGGCAAAAATTTGTAACAGACATCGCCAACAGCACCAAAAAGGTGCTGCACAACTGGGGGGTGCCTTGCGGCCGCTGAACGCCGCCCAGGGCAAGGATTAGATAAATTTGAAACAGATCCGGATTCAACACAAAATTTGCAACAGACATCGCCGAAAAGTTGCTGGGCAGCGGCGGATGTGCCTGGGGGCCGCTAGATGGCCGCCAGAGCAAGGATGCAATAAATTTGAAACAGACCCGGATTCAAGACACAAAATTCAAACAGAAATCGCCAACGGCGCCAAAAAATCGCTGCACAAGGGGGGAAGCGCGTTGGTCGCCAGGCGCCACCCACAGCACGGATGGAATAAATCTGAAGCAGACCCTGATTCAAGATGAAGGACTGAAACAGACATCGCCGATAGCGCCAAAAAACGTGCTGCACGGCGAGAGAAGCGCCTGGGGCCACTAGAAAGCATCCGGAACGGGAAAGGGCCCCCACGAAATCTGGGCCAATCTGGGCCAGAGACTGGAATCCCGCCAAAAGAAAATTCCGCCAGAAAATGGCCGCAGGGCAAGGGGAGGCGGCAATGAGCGCCTCGGTCGCCAGACTCTCACCGGAGCGGGGAAGGTTGACCCACGTGCCGTTGATGAGCTGACCGTGCGTTAACCGAAATTTCGGCCGCCGCCCGCGAGCTCGCCCTGCCGCCCGGGCGCCATGTAGGGGTGGTCACGGGTTGGGGGGAGGGTGTGTTTTTTCGCCCGGCAGCTCTTTTTTCGCCCGAGGGGTCTTCAACCATGAGCGTTGGCCGAACAATGGTTCGCCGTTTTTCCAGCTTTGCCGAGCCCGCGGTCGCCTTTTGGGGGACGTCGACTTTCCGTTGTTGTTTTGCTTTTCTTTCTAGCTTGAACAATGTGTTATTTTTTATTTTGCATACTTGTCCATACCAGTATGTTTTTCGCCGTTCTTTTATTTTCCTTTCCAGCTGGAATAAATATGTGTTATTTTTTCTAGTTTGCATAACCGTTCATACCAGTATGTTTTTTCGCCAATGCGAGCTGCTTGCTGACAGCTGAGGTGGCCAGCACGGGCGTTGTACAGAAGACGTGCCTGGGCTTGTGCTGCGGTATACCGCAACTTGTACGTACAAGCTTTTGCCGCACAAGCTTGCACGATACAAGTTGTCCCGTACCAGGATGCCACGCCGTACTGCACTTGAGTACATTTCAGCCAAAACCTATGACAGGGAAGAGCTCGCAAGCAGCGCTAGTTTCAGCCTCATAAAACAAACACCCGTCTTCTTAAGGCGGCTCCATCGAAGTTTATGGTGGCCACTCAGCACAATCGCAGCAGTTTGCGAGCCGAGCCCAATCTACAATGTGCGATGGTATTGCAGTTATGGCGTGCGGATGTGTTGGCAGTAACGACTACTAACTCGATGTAATGGCCCGTGTGGGTATAGGTATTCACAATTAGTCAGCGAGCGTAAAATCAACATATCTGTATGCAATGTTAATACTGTAAATTAGGGCCTCTTCCACAGAATATGCCTCTTCCACAATGTTTCCTGTGGTGTTCTGTTTCAACATGGCGGGTTGAAATGGAAGCCAGCAGCCACGAGTGCCTGGACATGGTGTTGGGGAATGTAGGAATGCAAGAGTACTTTGAACATTGGAAATGTGCATTGCAAACACTGGAAATATGGAGAAGATTGAAGGCATGTTGAAGTTGGCCATTTCCAGGCCATAAATGACAAGGCAAATGTCTACATCAACTTCATCTACCCAGCATCATCAGGCAACATCTACAGCACCACCAGCCGACCGATATTAGCTACTTCATCAAGTACATCTTACAGCTGGACACATCGGTAGCATGAGGAGCGATCAAAAAGTTACAATCCGACCAGAACCGTTCAAGATCAAGCCGCTCAGCGACCACAGTTCCAGAACCAGCTCCAGTGTACAGTTGTTGCGCACCCTACTGGGTGCGCCCCAGGACCTGCCCACGAGGGGCACGCGGAGAGCGAGCGGGGAAACTCAGAAAGATTGTTATATTGGAAGCGTGAACCACAAATATAATCAGGTGTTCATTTACTCCAAATAGTAGCAAATCAAATTATAGACACACTACTCCCCTAGTGTATCTAGTAAACCCAAGTCTCACCCCAATATCGCAGTACAACACAATGAAGTGAAATCTCCAATATAACTGGATCCACCAGAATTCACAACATCACTTCCCCCCATAAGGAAGTGGCTGTCCCGAGACACGGAGCAAGTGAAGTAAAGAAAAACCCGACGAAACCCATGATATACAAAGGCCAAACAGAAACAAGGCCCCCGGCACCAACGATGTGCTCATGTACGGCCGGTACGGTGGCTCAGTTGCAACCTGTAGATCCAAGTCCGGTTCGGCGCGCCAAACGCGATTACCCCCGAGACGTAAGACCCGATCACCAACTGTAACCATCCCACCGCATCAACGACCGGCACTCGGAACTCCCCGGCGACACCATCACTTGTTCTATTTTCCTTTTGTTTTCCGGGACCGCTTTGGCTCAGATGCAGCGACCCGGCGCAGGTAATCCTCTAGGAGGGAGGAAGCATTACGGAGATGCGATTCAGGCTCCCAGGAAGCCTCAGTCACTGGATGACCTTTCCAGAGGACCTGATAGAAGCGCCGGGCTCCTGTGCCCTTATGCCTCAGAATCGCCTCCACCTCATACTCCTCCTCTCCGTCAACCAATATCGGGGGAGGTGGCTTCTCCACCCGTGTGAACCTCTCTGAACAGATATGTCTCCGCAAGTTGGAGACATGGAAGACTGGATGAATCTTCCAACCTGAGGGAAGACGCAACTCATAAGCCACTGAAGAAATCACTCTGACTACCGGAAAGGGACCGACCCAGCGTCATCTGATTTTTGACGGAAGATGCTGGTCGATACTCAAATTCCGCGTGGCCAATAATACCTCATCATCAACCTCATAATTCTCATCCCGACGCGACTTATTCGCCTGATACTGAGCACGGCGTTGCGCGTGGGCAAGGTTGGCTTGTGCTTCCTCCAGGGCAGTCTTCATCCGTTCCACCATCTGTTGTACAGCTTCTACTCGGGAGGTTCCATGTCCTTGTAATATCGATGTAGGCAAAATTGGATGGTCTCCCGAGTTAAGGAAAAACGGTGAATAACCCGTGGCCACATTTTCAGCGTTGTTCGCGGCGAATTCCGCTAACGGCAATTGCTTCACCCAGTGTTGTGGATCTCGTTCAACATACGGTCGTAGGAAGTCTTCCAGCGTTTGTATGGCCCTCTCACTCTGGCCATCCGTCTGAGGATGAAACGCTGTACTGAATCAGAGATCAGTGCTCAGTAGGTCAAACAGACCTTTCCAGAATTTACTGGTAAATTTCGGATCTCGGTCAGATATTATAACTTCCGGTAGACCATGTAGACGGAAGACATGGTCAACAAACAACCGGGCATATTCCATGGCTGTTACTTCTTTCCTGCATGGGGCAAAGTGAACCATTTTGGTGTAACGGTCCACAAATACTGCTATAGCAGTATAGCCATCCGATTCTGGTAAGTCAGTGACCAGATCGGTTGTCACCTGAGCCCATTTCCTTGAGGGAATTTCTAAGGGCTGCAGAAGACCGGCTTTGACCCTGTTATCCGACTTCATCTGCTGACAGGTCGGACAACTCCTGACGTATGAAGTAACATCTCCTCTGATTCCATGCTAATGGAATTGCCTGTCCACTTGTTCCAACGTCCTGCGTATGCCCACGTGTCCAGCTGTGGGACTATCGTGGCATTCCCTCAACATGTTCTGATGCAAAGACGCGGGTACAACGATCTTCACTTGACCATGCTTCTTTATCCCGATCAATCCACTGGGTGTCAACAAGTAGTCATCCGCTCTTTGACTTTGCCGTAAAGTGCTCAACACTGTCCCCAGACGTGGATCTGCCTCATATGCTATGATCCATCTGTGGCGCTCCTCCTGATCCATCACCATGTGAGCTGTCGCGGTAAAGAGGGAACCGGTATTCTCTGTCTCGTGTTCTGCCGGTTCCACTATACTCCTCTGACTCCTACTCAGAGCATCGGCGATAATGTTTGCTTTCCCAGGATGGTACTTGATCATGGGATTGATCGACTGAAATAACCCCAATCGCATCCACCTGGTCTGCACCCGGGTAAGCACTGGCTAGTCCATAATGCGGTTTAACGTTTGGTGGTCTGTCAGAATGACCACCCCGCCAGGACAGCCCTCCACATAATGCCGCCAGCTCTGTAAGCAGTACGCCATTGCAGCCAGTTTGCGTTCATAAGCCGAATATCTTTGTTCTGTCGGCTTGAGCCGTCTACTCAGAAACGCGACTGGTCTTAAACCATCTCCCTGATCCTGTAACAATGCACCTCCCGCACCTGTGCCCAAGGCATCAGTGAAAATCGTATACGGGAGTTTAGGATCTGGGAAAATCAGAATTGGCGCATGACAGAAAGCCTCTTTCATGGCAGCAAACGCGTTTTTCTGATATGGGCCCCATTGCCGCACAATTCGTGAACCCCAAGAACGAACGAACGTCTGTTACATTCTGGGGTGTGGCCCAATCGCGTATTGCCTGTAGTTTGACCTCTGTCGGGGTCAGTCCTCCACCACAAATCTGGTGTCCGAGGAACTCCACTGAATCCTTGACAAACTCACATTTTGAAGCTTTTGCAAAGAGTCGATGTTCCCGCAATTTCTGCAGCACTTGGCGCACGTGTTCAGTATGCTGGTCTAACGTGGCAGAATATATCAAAATATCATCCAAGAAAACAAGGATGAATCGGTCGAGATACTCTCCTAGGAGATCGTTCATCATGTTCATAAACTACGCTGGGGCATTGGTAACACCGAATGGCATCACCAAGTACTCAAATAGACCTCAGCGAGTTTTGAATGCCGTCTTTTGAACGTCTCCTTCTCGCACCGGTATCTGCCAGTAACCAGATTTCAAATCGATTTTACTGAACACTTTTGAACCGCCCAGACGATCAAATAACTCCTCCGGTAATGGGAGGGGATATTGATTCCGGATCGTTTTTTTGTTCAGCCAACGGTAATCCACACAAAACCGCAAGCTTCCATCCTTTTTAGGAACGAATAGGACGGGTGCGCCATATGGGGATTCGGAAGGGCGAGTAAACTTATGCTCGAGCAGCATTTCAATCTGCTTCTTCGCCTCTGCCAACTCGAGCGGGCTCAGTTTATATAGAGGCCGATGGACTGGAGGGACGTCATCCTCCAAATCTATCTTAAGCTGGTGCCCCTTTCGTACAGGTGGAAGCCCAACCGGTAATTCATCCGGAAAGATGTCGGAATACTCCTTGAGAATTCCCTTCAACTGATCAGGGAGATCCTCTCGCTGTAATTGCGATGAGTATAAGTCCGATTGGGTCTTCCCCTCACGTTCGTCCACTGGTTCCGTCACCTTCCGAATCATCCCCATAAAAGCCCGTGTTTGAGGCTTTTTCCTCAGTAATCGACTTATTTGTTTAGCACTAATCATGGTCACCAATTCCTCTGATGGTACCCTTTTCTGTGTGGCAAGGGGTAGTTCAATCCACTTTTGTCCTTGCTTGACAGTTACTACCCCGTGAGTCCAATCAATGTGGGGATTCTCCTTCTGTAACCAGGGGATACCCAAAATCATAGGCTTTTGCAGACCAGGGAATACTTTCGCCTGGACTGTTCCCCGATATCCACCACATTTGAATCGTAACTGGACTTTGCCTTCTGTCTGGGTTTTGGTACCATCAGCCATGGTCAGCGTATCAGGAAGGGGATCCTCCTCCACTTTCACCTTATGAGTTGCACACACCTGAGCGGAAATGTAATTTCCGGTTGATCCAGAATCGATCAGGAACCTCCATGTTTTCCTGCCAATGCGACTGATTAACTCAAGTGTTCTCAGGTGCGCTCGCCCACATTGA
>CAJHUC010000290.1:0-89133 GCA_905146915.1 Ostreobium quekettii
AAGAGCTCCTGCAGAAGATGGCGGATACCGCGGCCGAGAAGGCGAGAGCGAAGCGGGATAAAGAGACCGCCGAGAGGATCGCCTCGCTGGAGATCGCCGTCAACAAGGCCAAGAAAGAAGCTCGAGAGAAAGAGCTGGCCATGAAGAAGGCGAAGCAGCAGCGCCGCGAGGCCCAAGAAGCCAAAACCTCCGCCGAAGACCAAGTCAAGGCGTTGAGTGACCGCCTCCTGAAGCAAAAGCAGCGGGCCCAGGAGGCAGAAGAGAGAAGCGCCCAACAGGTGGTGCCAGCTGTGAGGGCCCCCAGTCCGTCGGAGCTGCCCATGCCAACCATTCCAGAGGAAGACTGGAAGGTTGCTGGCAAGCAGCGCCCCAAGCGGAAGAGTCCATCGCCAGGTGAGCAGCCGATGGAAAGTGAGAAATCTCCATATCAAGGCCGGGAGGCCAAAGCCTTAGGGCGAGTTGAGAGAATGCAAGGCCGGAAGGTCAAGATCCCGGAGCTACGGCTCAAATCCCAGGTGTATGTGAGAACACCTAGTGGATCGGACGGGACTGAAGATGAGTCGCTCACAGAAAGCGCTCAAGCTGTTTGCGGAAAAAAGTCCGCCAAGGCCGGGAGGCCATAATTGGAGCCCTCGGAGGCCTGCATTACCAGAATGGGGGCCTGGTGAAAGCTCAAGGGTGCTGGAGTTCGTTCCAGACACTCGAGATCCCTATAGCCGGCAACCACCGTGCCGTGCAATGTGGACAAAGTTCCACAGTGATCTCGTCGATGAGCTTGACGAGGGATGGCGGATGGCCGCCGACCAGTTTGGAGAAAGGTTAACCACCGCCAGACTGGTTAGAATACAAAGGTGGTATGGTCCTGGAATGGCAGATCAAATTGCCAAAGAGGACCCAAATTGGCCAGAAAAGATGGCCTTTGCGCTCAGGCATATCCCGGAACCATGGGACTTGAGCGAGGGGAGTCCAGAGAGACCAGACCCTAATGATCCCCACGAGCGGTGGGAGGAGATCTCGGAATTGTCGTTCTCATCATGTGCTTCTCCTTTGCCGGGTGATATGTCAACCCGTGCACAAGTGCATAGGATGGAGAAGGAGAGACGACGGATTCGTAACCGAGATCGTTTTGCTCGGGCAAAGAAATTAGACGAGCAAAAGGCCAGAAAGGCCAAACAGCGGAGAGAATTGAAAGCGCTGCGACGTGAGCGGGATCGTCAATTGAATCCTGAAAAGTATGAGCGTAAGCGAGCTCACAAACGCCAGCGCAAGGCTGAGATCAAGCGGTTTTTCTCCGCAGGAGGCAGCCAAAAGGCGCAGCGCCTGGAGGTACAGCCCAAGGTCGATGAGCTGGACCCGGCCGAGCAGGCTAAGGCCTTTGCCCGTATTGCCAAGGAGGGGACCTCCACCCGCTGGGCAGACCAGCAGGACAGTAGTGGCAGTGACAGTGGTGTAAACCACCCTGCCCGCTTTGTCCCTCTCCAACCGGAGCCGGCATCGCCATCGGTTGTGGAAACCAGCGGTCCTAAGGTGCAAAGGATGCCGGAGAGGGAGATCCCGCTTGGAGAAGCAAAGGCGAAAGAACAGCCTGATAAGGCCAAAGACCCGCCTGCAGAGGCGAGAACACAGCCTAGAAAGGCAAAGGAGGAATCCAAAGGCCCGCAAAGGCCAGTCTCAGGTAAACATCCTGTTGAACTGTCTTTGCTGCAACCTGTTGTGAAGAATACACAGACGCGTAACCGTGCAGAAATTGGTGATTCTGCTGGTAACGATGAGATTGTGTATCTCGGTTCAGCAGGTGAACCTGCCAGTCCAATTCCCCGGGAAAGACGGGAGACATATGAGATCCTGCAGAGGCAGGAAGCTGCTTTGCAGAAAGCAAAGGCGAATGCAGAGAAAGCTGCACAGCTTCGTTCCTTGATGGGAGATGAAGACTATGCAGCATATCTGGAGCTGCAAGAAGCAAAGCAGATTTCTCATGGACGGCAGGAAATTGCCTACAAACCGGCAAAACCGGGGCCTGGATACCAGGAACGCCGCGCCCAGCAAATGGCGGCTGATCAAAGTGGACGTGCCAAGATGCCGCACGAAGCTGCAAAGCCCACCCCAGTGATGCGTGTCCTTGTCATACAGGACACGAGGGGCTTTTGGGATACGCTGGGCGCCTTTCATGACCCTCATGGAGGGGTATACTTTAAGGGGTATTATCATCCCCGTGGAGGACATGCCCCGTACAGGGCCCAAGTCCCAAGGGACGCCCTCCAACGTATACCCGGGAAGCTGCGTGGCCTTTTTGATGCGCAGCAGACGGCACTGGGGATATATGTGCCAGAGGGTCAAGAAGCAGCCATGGAATGGCAGGCCATCCAGAGAACTGGCCGAAAAGTCCCTGAAGAGGGACCAGTGCAAATGCCCCCGGGACCATCGATGCAGGCAGGTCCCTCCACACCGGCTCGTCCGGTGGCTCAGCCAGAAATGGCGCCAAGACAGCCGGTGCGGCCTTATACAATGGGGCAGGCTGGACAGCGGACATCATAGCCTCCTGTGCAAACGACGCAGCAAAAGATTCAAAGGCTGCAGGAGATGTCTCCATTTGCGCCGGAGTCAGCTGTGTATCCGCCAGTTCGGTATTATCAGCCAGGGATGGCGGCACAGCCCGGGAGGGCATACCAACCGGAAGGGTACCACAGGCGGAGATCGCCCCAAGACAAGAGGAGTACTCAGCACCCGCTTACAGTGGATCATCCCATCCATCCGGATCGGGAGGTTACGAGAGGGTGTACGAGTACCCGCCCGGTCATTTCCAGACCCAGGAACCTCCACATGAGGAATTTCTGTTTGGGCTGGAGGTTGATCAGGCTGTTGAGCCACATCGGGCGGAAATGGGGCCTCCACCGCCTCCGGAGGGGTACAATCCCCAAGGGCCGGGTTATACTGGTCAAGCCTATTTGGCAGCGGCGCAGGAGATTCCATATGCGCCAGTTTATTACGAACCCGGAAGGGAAGCTCAGGTGAGCATGAACATGCCTAAGATGAACAGTCAGGGCATGAAAACCCCAAAATGGAATGAAGATAAGTAGGCCTTAACCAAGTGGTTACAAGAAATCATCATGTATTTCAAAACCACTATGGCACCCCGGACACAATGGGGATGGATAGCACTGAATACTCTTGAAGAGTCAGTGAAACATGGCCTACTAGCCCAGTTGGGACACATATGGGGGATAACAGTTGATGCAGAAGTGCTCTCACAGCCAGACTTTCAACTGTCATGGGAACAGTTTAAGTATGGCATGGAGACACTTTATGATCATAAATGTTCCGACTTCGAAATTCGGTCGGAAATAGCAGCCTTTACAAAGGCAGGGACCTCGGGTCCCGATACAATCAAATACATGCAGCTCTTGGAACAAATGTTTCTCCAGTGTGAGAACGAACTTGATGATTTTTCCAAGTTGCATGCATTGTATACTGGACTCCGTCCAGATATTAAGAGGAAATGCCTCTTAAATAAAGATGATGAGCAATGGACCACTTATGCCAGCCTGAGGGCGCATTTATATAAAGTGGGACCAACATATGACCAAGAATACAAGGCATATGGCTCTCGTCGAAATGAAAGCCGGGATGGCAAACCGCACACGAGTAATCGTCTTGCTCCTAACAGAGTTATTCAAAAATACCACGCATTGAAAGTGGATCGTCGTGGCAAACCAGTTTTGAATAACAGACCGAGAGGTCAAGGAGGGACGACTTACAAAAGTTCGCGTGTTGCTATGAAAATGCAGCCGCAGGCTTCGCATGGGGAGCGGAACTACGAGCCGCTGGCCGATATCCGCGACCCAATGGAAGAAAAGATGGTCACCAACAGTGCGCAATTACGCGACACAACGTTGGAAGTCTTGAAGCGGGCTGGACGCTGTTACAAGTGCTTCAAGCCCTACTCAGCTGACCATCCCCGCGAATGCGAAGGGCGTGGAGTACTCCCGCAGATGCCGGTGAGTCCCGCTCGCAAACGCGTGTCAGCGTTACATGCTTCCACCAAACTGTGTTTGGCAATGCGAAAGCATAACATCACCAGTGTGAAACTGCGAACTGCACCGATGGATGTGCGCATGAATGTAGCACCGGTGATTCCTGTTCCAAAAGTGCGAGCTGCACAAATTGCTGTGAATCGTGTGATGAAATTGTCTCACACACCGGCGCAGCCGGACATGACCAAAAAGGGTCCTCGCAGTGACCTCGATCGTTCTGATCGCATGTTGCATCCTAAGCATTTTCAGCACATTCAATCACTGATTGCATATCGTTTCACACTTGATGCATGTGCCAACCCCAATGGGGATAACGCACTTTGCGAATGATATTGCTCAAGAGCCGACAGTTTCCTACGGAAACCACTCGCTCATGAATTTGCGTGGATTAATCCACCTTTCCAACAGGCAGCGTCCTTTTTGGACCATTATTTTGCGGAAAGAGCAAAAGCTCCTACACAAGTAGGCGCATGTATATTACTGCCTGCATGGCGAACGTTTACGGACGATCCCCGGTTGCGCACCTTGCGCATTCTGGTACATTACCCAAAGGGTACCCGGTTGTTTACACAACCGCAGGATGATCGTCCTGGTCGCAAGGAAATGCCTGGCATTCCTTGGCCTGTAAACGTATATTATCAACCCTTTGTGGGATCAGCGGAACACCGCATCAGAGGGGTCTCACAAGACCAGCCTCGTTTGGCGTTTACCGGCCAGGTCGGGCACCAGCCCGCCTCAATTCTCTTTGATACCGGGGCCACTGGCACCGCGTACATCAACCCGACGTGTTGTCGTCGGTTAGGCTTAAAGCCCCGTTCGCCACATGCACTGTCTAATCGACAGCTTCGTCGCATTAATCGCCTTCGCCGTATGGCGCGTGCGACGCGACGTATTGTGGATCCCACGGAGTTCTCCACACCTCCACGTGTGGATGATCCTCACATGGAAAGTGAAGTGCTTTTAGCGGATGGGACATCCCTCCCCTCTTTGGGGGTTGTTGATGTCCCCTTGACCATTCAAGGCTACAAGGACACAGTCCGTTGCCTGGTCATTGACCTTTCTGACGATTATGACATTATCCTCGGCGCCAATTGGCTCTATGAGCATGCCGGTGTCATTGATTATCGTCGTGGTCAAATCCGTGTCGTTTCTCGTGGACGTGAGATTACTCTTCGTAGTACTCCCCGTTCCACTGTTTCTCCTTCCTTACCGGCCCGCCGGTTGGGTCATTTGTGTTCGCTGCGTTTTGCTGGTCGAGCCTACCAGCGTGGTTCTCCATTGCGCTTGGTTTTGGTTCGCCGGGTCGGCGACCTCCCTGAGGGGGACGCACCAGGCCCTTTGGCCACATCAGGTCGGGAGACCACAACTTATGCTGTTCCACCAGCACAGATCACAGCCCTATTGGAGGAGTATAACGATCTGTTCCCTGACGAACTCCCTGAGGGATTACCTCCAGACAGAGGAGTGTCATTAACTATCCCATTGGAGGAAGGGACCAAACCGGTTAAGCGACCAGCTTTCGGGTATAGCCCGAAGGAAATGGAGGAGATCCGATCACAGGTGGATTACCTGTTGAGGAAAGGTCTGATTACGGAAAGCAGTAGTCCCTTTAGGGCCCCTGTACTTTTCGTTCCTAAGCCAGATGGCAGCCTCCGAATGTGTATTGATTACCGGGCATTGAACAAAACCACTATCAAGAATAAGTGGCCGATCCCGAGAATAGATACCCTATTGGATCAACTGCAAGGAGCCAAGGTGTTCTCGGCTATTGACTTGCAGCAAGGGTACTACCAATTACGGATCGATAAGGCAGATTGTGCCAAAACGGCGTTTGTTACGCCATTGGGCTTGTACGAGTTCAAAGTACTTCCCTTTGGACTTGCGAATGCCCCTGCGATATTCCAGCAGACGATGCACCATATATTTGGTGATCAACTTGGCAAACACGTCCTAGTTTACTTGGACGATATCTTGGTGTTTAGCCGAACTGCTGAGGAACACATACAACACCTTCGGCAGGTGTTAGAAGTGTTACGACAGCAAAAGTTATACTGTCGAATGCACAAGTGTCGGTTCAATAAGGAGGAGATCTCCTACCTGGGACACATCGTGTCTCAAGAAGGAATTCGCCCAGATCCCGAAGGGATTGAAAAGGTGAAGAACTGGCCTGTACCTCAGTGCGTGAAGCACGTACAGCAGTTCCTCGGACTGGCAAATTACTTTCGAAATTTCATTCAGGGCTATTTGAAAATGGCGACTCCATTGACAGACTTGACCAAACAGAATGGCAAGTGGGAGTGGACGTCGAAATGTCAGTCAACATTTGAGCACATCAAGGAGTGTTTGACCACGGCTCCTTTGCTCAAAATGCAAGATCCTGAGAGACCATTTGAGGTCATCGCCGATGCCTCACAAACTGCTGTGGGGGCGGTCCTGATGCAGGACAATCACCCTATTTGTTATGCGAGTCGAAAGTTCCTCCCAGCGGAGTTGAACTACAGCGTGACAGACCAGGAAGCTTTAGCTTTGGTCCATGCTGTCCAGTTGTGGAGATGTTACCTTGAAGGAACATGCTTCAAGCTGGTAACGGACCACTGTCCGTTGACCTACCTTAAGTCACAACCACAACTGAGCCGCAGACAGGCCAGGTGGTCAGAAATCTTACAACAGTTTGACTTTGACTGGGAATACCGCCCAGGGCGAAAGAATGTGGCTGATCCACTCTCTAGCATTCCTCCATCGCCCGATGAGCAGGAGGCTAAGAGGAAAAGTCAACTAGTTGTATGTGGCTTAAGAGTAAAGCATAAGCGGGGCAGCCAAAAAGAGGCAACTGAAACGGTAGAGGCCAAAGATCTAGCCTCCAGGATCCGTCAGGCCTATGGCGAGGATCCCCAGCTTGCGTCTGTTAGACAGCAACAAGATATGCGCTGTACAGACGGGTTGTGGCTGCGAGGCACTCAGGTGTACATCCCTGAGTCTCCCAGTCTGCGGACTGAGATCTGCCAGTTGGCTCATGACCATCCAAGTGCTGGACACTTTGGTCAAGCCAAGACCCTGGACTTGGTCCAGCGGCATTACTGGTGGCCAGGAATGCGACGAGAAGTACACCAGTGCGTCGATACTTGCCTGGTTTGTCAACAGGTTAAGTACCCTCGTCATAAGACCCCAGGCTTATTACAGCCACTGGGCATTCCTGAGGAGCCATGGACAGAGTTGTCCATGGACTTCATTACACAACTGCCAAAAACTAAGGGAGGTCATGATGCTATCGTCGTGTTCGTCGATAGACTGACCAAAATGGTCCGCCTCGCAGCTACGACCACCGAGCTCTCCGCAGAAGGAGCAGCTGACCTGTTGGTGCAGAATGTGATAAGGCACCATGGCCTCCCCTCTCAGATAGTGTCCGACAGAGACGTTCGGTTCACTTCCAGGTTTTACCGGTACCTGGCCGAGAGGTGGAAGATTCAGCTTAACATGAGCACTGCGTGCCATCCACAAACGGATGGCCAGACCGAAGTCATGAATCGGATTCTGGAGGACTACTTACGCAGCTATACGCGTTCTGACCATGACGCGTGGGATGAACTGTTAGCCATGGCCGAGTTTGCAATGAACAACTCGAAAAACAGTTCCACCCAAGAAACCCCGTTCTATCTGAATTACGGGAGGCACCCAAAGAGTCCCTTAGCTCTTGGTGTGCAAATTCGGAAGCCATTTAAGGGCTATGACAATCCGAATGCCCGCGGCTTGGCAGTAGCCATTGAAAGGGCGCAGCAGCCTTATTTGAGGCAGTCTGGTACACCCCTCGTGGAGGGATTACCAGCAGTGACACGATTTGATCACCGTGTCCAATCGGCGCTGAAAGAGGCCAGGGCGTGCTTAGAGAAAGCACGAGATAGGCAGTCAAAGCATGCTGACCGCCATCGGAGAGAGGTGTCGTTTAGTAAAGGAGATGACGTCCTCCTTTCGACACAGCATATTACTCTCAAACACCCTGGAACTCGAAAACTATTACCGAGGTGGATTGGGCCCTTCACCATCCTCGACCGGATAGGTTCTGTAGCATATCGACTAGAACTCCCGGAAAGCATGCATAGGATACATCCAGTATTTCATGTATCGAAGATTAAGCCTTATAAGGCAAGTGGCAGAGTACAGCCACCCCCGGTACCTATCGAGATCGAAGGTGAACTGGAGTATGAAGTTGAACGTATCCTTGACAAAAGGATTAAAAAGCGTGGGAGACGCAAAAACTATGTTGAGTACCGTGTCAAATGGCTGGGATATGGACATGAGCATAACAGCTGGGAATCAGCAAAGTCAGTTGCAAATGCACAGGAATTGGTTCAAGCATTTGAAAATGGCAGAACACCTGTGATGCGAATGCAAACTGCATGAAGTACGGGATGTACATACTGAAACATGCTCATGTGTGCTTATGCTTTTAACAGGTTCTCTTGCGCTGGGCCCAGAAAAACACTGGGTATACTGCCCCCCGTGCAAGGTCGCAGTTTGGACACATGAACGCCATGTCCGTTGCGATCCTCAACGGGGAGAGGTTGGAGACCGCCGACCCCTACGTGCCATTTTCCCGTGCGCCTGAGCGTGCACGCGGACGTGGGCGACGGCGGGGTGCCGCACCGGGCCGATCTGTACCGGCGTGGGCTGCTGGTGGTACTCGGCATCGTGGTCGCCGATGAAAGGCCGGGAGGGCAAACATTTCCAGCCACTTGGCTGAGGAAGAGGTTTAATGAGGGTTGTGAAGGCCGGGACGGTCATGTAAAACAACCACTCTTTCTCTTCATCCAAAACTGTTTTGTGTGTTGTGTTTTGTTAACTGGGCATGCGGCAAATCGCACAGCCAGTTCCACCAACATACATACAATGTTTCTGCTCCCGTATTCACTTATTCTGGGACGAGGACGCCCCTCTCCCTGAGGGGGACGAATGTTACGCGCACCAGCCTGATGTGGGAGACGTCCTACTAATGGCTCTTGGTGTGGGGGACGCCATGCCCAAGGCACGTACTATTCCTCACCCAATGTAACCTTTATCCATATTAGGATACGGGAGTAGGAGGGGTGGTCCCGCCTAGGTGCCCTGTAAGGACCTAGGTGCCCGGCGAGGCGGGTCCGCGGCTCAAAGAGGGCAGGAACCCCACACCCAGATCCTATTCGTAACAGATGTACTGCTGTACATCCTCTTCCCACTCACGCTGCAAGGAACTAAACGCTATCGGTTCCTGAAACATCAAATTAGGGGGAATCCCCCTATGCAAACAAAAATACATCTAATACATTTTTCATCCCAATTACACCTATCACACCCCACAGTTCCATAGTAGGTAGTGTCGCCCGGCTGTCTAACCCACTCTACCTCCTTTTCCCCCATGTACGACATACGTGCCCTCAATTGAATACCCTGCATCATCCAGCTTCCTTCCGGCCCTGGCAGCTCCACCTCCCATTCAGCTGTTATGTAAGCTTTCCAATGTGATGCCGCCACCACGCGCCAGGATGCCCGACTCGCCCGCTCCAGCATCCCAACCGGCAGGCCTCCGTCCCCCTCGGCTAGGCCGCCCACACAACACTCGCCCGCCCATGCAAACGGCACTGGAGGCTTGTCTGGGCGGTCGAGGTCGGTGGCCACCCAAGCATCCCTTTCCGCAACTCCCCACACGCCCTCGCCGCGCCAGTTTGCGGCATAGACGCTCCGCCGGAGCCGATCGCCCAACCGGACGTTGGGATCGCCGTGACCCAGTAGGCTTGGATAGCAAACAGCTGGCCGTTCAGATGCTTTACTCGCCACCGAGTCGTGGCATCAAAAGTTGAATGGAGCCAAAAGTAGGGCGTTCCGGGGCCGGAGGCCATGGCCCATGCCTCCGCTCCACCGAGCCCATTGCGGCACGCGAGCACGACTTTGCCCACTTCGTCTGGGCTGACCAAAGGCTCGCCCGGGCCCCTTCTTCCCTGCGTGCACGGATCCACAAATATCCCCGGAGGGAGAGAAAGCACCGCTCCGCCATGGAACATGGCGGAACCGGAGGGTCCGCCCACACCGAACGCGAGCGCGTTCGACCCGCCTGCGGAACGTGGGGATGCTCCGGCCATGGCGAGAGAGGGCTTCCGACGGTCCCTGCACGGTCGAGGAGGCTGGGGTGTTGCGACGTGCCGAGTAGACCGGGCACAGCGGGCGCAGGCGGGGCGCAGGCGCAACCCGCGCGGACCAGATGCAGGAGGGCGCGGACACGTCCGACATACTGTACATTACACGAAATGTCAAAAGGGTGGTCTCCCGTACGGGTGCAAAACCACAAAGTACTGTTAGCAGCCGCACACAACGTCCCATCACGCCTCACTGGACCCCTATACCCTGCCAGTACTTGTCCTGTCAATGTTCCAGGACCTTTTGCAAAAGTTCAGGTCCATTCAAAGACACCCCCTACGGTTCATGGTCTTCTCAAAACGGGTCAGGAATTGGCCGTTTTTCCTTACGAAAGTCACTCAAGAGGTTCTTACAAACCGGCCAGCCTCTCACTTAGGGACCCTCACCACACGCCCTGCACATGTTGTGCCTTTTTGTCCCCGGCTAATAGTACTGGAAAATCTACCATAATCGCATACTAAACCCAATTCTGTACACTGTTCGTGGCAGCCGTTCATTAAAGAGCGTCTTTTTCATTATACGGTTCTGGCCGCCAAAATCAAGGGGCAGCTGTGAATGAACACCCAAGAGCCAAGGTGTCACTGCCCGTACGAATGGACCACGTGCTAACTACATAACATTGAGTGTCCAAAACTACAGTTTGAGCACACAGAAATGTGTTTGATGCCTTCTCCCTTGGCAGGACACGGCCCGCCACTTTGTGTAGTGCACAACTGCAGCCCATCAGCGCATTTTGTGCGCATTCTTGACCAAAGCACCAGTTTGCAGCCGCGAATTGCACGTTTACACAGATTGCGCACACACACACACATGCACACCACTGCACCACACAGCCAAATTACAAACCAGCCCCATTCTACACCTTTCTGACTTGGACGCGTGCTGGAAGTTTCACTTTCGCGCTCACATCCTTGCACACTCCTTGGGTGACTGCGACCACCCTCAAGGGAGCGCCACGTTGTTCCAGCGCGCGCCCTCATGTTGCGGCCTCTCCAAGCTTCTCCTCTCAGCCGTGCAACCCCTTCTCGAGGCCTCTCCGTGGCGGACGCCACCATCTCCGTGTCGATGGATTTTGATGGGCAGATCTCCGATGGCCAACCATCGGCGGCTCGCCATGGTGTGCGCCTTGTGGGCGCCCTTCACCGCTTTGGGCTGCACTTTAGGGCCTTCGCGGCTTGACTATCCCGTGCGTTTTGCCTTGGTTATGCAGTGGGCGCCTTCTCGGCGTCCTTTGGGCGTTTGTGGCCATCCCCGAATCAGATTCGAGGGATGCCTTGAAGGGATCGTTGGGCAGACCGCCCAACGGACGAGGCGCCGAAACGGCGCCTTTGTGGGTGCAGTGCCCGCCCTCTTGCCACTCTGAGTGGGGGTGCACGGCCTCCTCGGCCGCCACCCCCGGCTCGCTTTCTCAGCGGGCGTTTGGTGGTGTGGCACTTTGCGGTGCTGCGGGGCACCTTTTTATGCCCGGGACACCTCAAGTGTCGTATGGCCTAACGTGGTGCCCAACGGCCACAGCCACACGCACACGTATCAATCACAAAACTGCGTTTGCACGTCCACAAAACGCACTGGTCTGACCCCTTCAAACAGTCCAGTTGACCCTTCAAACGGTCCAAGCCACCCCACAACCGCAACACCGTCGTCACCAAAATGACTACACAATCAAGACCATTTCATGCATTTTTCAGGATGGGGCTGCGCCTCCCGTGTGCAACAAAGCGCCATAGCAGTGGCTGGGCGTTTAAAGCATTGTGTAGTACTTGGAACACAAAGACATGTTGCAATGAGGCAATGCACGCAGCCCCAAATCTAAAACATTGAATATGTATCCAAACTTCAAAAGCAACATGTCCAGCCCCTTTGACTTCACTCAACCACTACAAAGGCGCAAGACTAAACCCAATAGAGTGATCAGGAACACGTTCCAAACGGTACCCACACAAGATTAGGCAGCCTCTCTCAAGAGAACCTCAACAACTGGCTCCCTTTTCAAGTTGATCAAATTCCATACTATTACAAGTATACAAAATGCGCCCTTGCACCTGCGCAAACCCCTCACAACACATTGCCACTCTTCCCTTGTGTCCCACACCAGCAAGGGGAGGTGTGCATGGCTCATGGGCTAAAAAAATGCATTGGCAGCTACACAAAACATAGAAAAGAAAGTGGTGTTACACACAACCACTTTAAAGACAAAACAACCCTTTCTAAGGGTCTGACAAAAGTAGTCAGCCCTCCCCATTCAGAATGCAATGGACGGGCTGTCGGTCCTTTCACAGGACCATGCACAATCCGGTGCACTTGTCTTGTCAAAACTACCATCACCCTCTCACGTTTTCCTTTTCTCCACTAGGCCAACTCTCATCAACTTTTCCCTCAATAACTAAACACTTTGTCCCAACTCGGTGTGGCTTGCACAGCCAACCATGGGTGAAGTGTAAAACACACAGTCAGCACACAGGATGAGGGGAGCCAACCTACTTCTGGCTCTCACTCCCTCACCCTAATCGTGTGCTGAGCTTGTCATGGCCATCCTGGCCCATGACTTTTAGTGCATGCAGGATTTTTTAGTGAGAGAGCTAAAAATAGCCTTGCATAGCACAAGGACTGACACCGTGTCCGGTCTCTGAAATCCCACAGAGCCAGCACACCTGCCATGTCAGACCTGTGTGTGTAAGTGCATTTCAAGACCTCCGCTTGAACGTAACCTTACACATCACATGAAACCCCGTTTTTTCATGTGAATTACTGGACTATACGCCTTTCCTCGTCAGGTCAGGCAGCCCAGATGGTCTTTCTCAGACCAGGGATGTGCTAGCTAGGCTCATCCCAATTCACCCACCCAGCCTGGGCCCTTGAGGTCCAGGACCTCCCAGAATCGTCTTTGAACCCAGTCAGTCTGGGGAGCTGACTGGTGACACGGATCTGTTGAGAACACAGGGTGGCATCTTATATCCAGCCCTTGTCTCCCTAACCTTACACCGCCCTCGTTCTCACTCCTAAGGTTTGCAGCTGTCCGCTCATAACTCATTTTCGGAGTGTTTCCTCTTTGTTTTCTTTTTCTTTTTAATTCAGCAATGGTGGCATACTCGGGCCATCCCATGCAGTGCATACAGCGCATACGGCAGATACCCCTCGTACGCCAGTTACATAAGTGATCCACCCAGTGAAAACGGTGGTCATTATGTGGCGTCACGAACAACACCCAAATTCCATCACTGACAAACTGTATTGTATCCCGTCAGTATGCGGGTCTAGTTGACTAGTTTTCGCCCTTTTCCTTGACCAGTTCACAGCCCAGTCACAGCCATCCGTGCTGCCCGTAGGGTGCTCTTCAATTGACGTCATTGTTGATCATTCTGGACGGTTCTGCTGAGTGACAATGCAAAGCAGCGAGATGGAGGATGTCTCAACTGTAAATGCATCGATTCATGTGCACTGGAGAGAAGCTGAGCGTGCACACGTTTGCCTTGAGCATTCAGCAGCTGCAGGACTGCCAAATGTAACCGTATGTCATGCGGTTCAAGGTGACTTCTGCTGAGCACATTGGCCTTCCTTTCTCTACGGTTTTCTCTCGATTACAGTGATGGCCATTTACTTGAACAAATTGGACTGTAATCGAACAACCCAAACACTTTGCAGATGCTTACATCTATGTGTGCACCGAAAGCTGCAAAAAAATATTACTTGTGTGTGCAAAGATAGATGTACTATACATTCTACAGCTCATCAATCCATGCACCTGAGGCTTTTACGATATGAACACCGCTGAGCCTATAGCATCCTGGCGACCTGCATCCTCCCCCGCATTTCTCTCCGCCGCAGACTGTGGCCTAGGGAGTTCACCACCTCCCATAGCTGCGAAGAATAGGCTCCGGTGGTTGCGGCCCTTTTGCGAAGACCGGACCAAGTGCGAGCGGCCGAGTGTGCAACAGGAACGGCGGTGAGCGCTGTTGAGCAATACTACGAGTATGTGGTGACTGTATTGTGAGTGGGGTGTGCATATGGGCGCGTGACTGGGCCCAGCAATGTGGCTAGGGCTGTGTGATATAGGGGGTTGTGAGGGTTTGTAAAGTGCGCGCCTGTTCGTGCCGACACACCATGCGCGCTGCAGCGCTGAACCGCTTGATTGACACTTCGTTTCCTCGCATCAATAAACCCTCGCGCCCGTCCGCCAGCGCTGGGGACACTTAGCGGCGGATCACCCCCGCGTCATGCCAACGCCTACAGTTTCCAATCAGTGCCCCACTTTCCAATCAGCGCCTTGCGGGGCCCCTAATTTGGGAGCGGCCAATGCACTGGGTCGCTCGCGTGGCACCCCAGGGCAGCGACGGGAGTCGCACTGTCCCATCCCACCTTCCCTCGGACCCCCCTGACGGGCCCCCCTGCCTGACGCCACGTCGGTGTGTCAGCAACGACGGGCGCACGGACATGAGACACAGGGCGGTATGTATTGGCGCCAGCCCTGAGACCCCCCGCGCCAGTTCACCTTCGCTCAGGCAGGCGCGCGTCCGTGTGGCGGGGGAGCGGGGCGGGGTGCGAGCGTGCCCGGCGCTGGGCGCCCCAGACACCCCAGGTGGGCGGATCTCTCTCCCGGCGGTGCTGGCCGCCGGCCCGTCAGCCGCATGGCCCCGCAGGCCCCGCGCCCGCGGTGCGCTGACCGTTCATCCATTCGGGCTGCCGCGTAGCGCGAAGGACATGCGGGCTGCAGGCGGGGGTCGTAATCGTCGGGGTGAGAGGACGCGGGGACTTCCGCCCTCCGTGAGCGCGCGCGTCGCCAGTCGCTCGCCAGAAACCGGCGCCATTTCTAAAAGCTCAGCTCCCCCTGGATGCCTCCGCTCGGCCGCATCCCGCTCGCGCGTCGCCGTTCGGCGCTTGTTTTGGCGCCGAAATCGCTTCCGATCCTACTCCACCCCCCTTATCATCGCCGGCCACTCTTCCGCCCGTCGCTGGTCCCCGCACCTCCCTTCGGCGCCCCTGGGGCCCCATCCCAGTAGGCACGAACCCGCGGAAGCGCCGCCGCTCTCCGCCTCGCTGCCCCTGCCCCTCCGGAGGTCCGAAGGGGATACCTCGCCCCTCGCGCCGGAGATTCGAGGTGCGCCTTGGCCTCGTGACCGCCTCGCGGGACCGTCCGTCGACCCTCCCTCGGACGTCCCCTCGTCACACGGTACGGCCCCCAAAGAGCGAAAATTGTGACGAGGCCTGGTGCGAGCCGCCCGTCCGTACATCGTAACCGTGGAGCCGGGGGCCAATGCGCCCGTGGCGGCCGGCGGCGAGGCGCAATCTGGCCACTGGGTCGACAGGGTTTGGTGTAATCGACTGCCCCGGCTTTTGGTCCTGGCGCCCTTGGGATGGCGCCCGGTACCTCACCGCGCGTGTACAGCCGCTCGAGGGTCGTCGCCACGTCTTGGCGCCGAGGAGCGGCGGGCCGGAAGCGGCCGGAGGCCACGCTCGCCGTGCGGTCGTCGGATGGCGATCCGTCGCCTCCTGGGCGGGCACGGAGGCGGAGGGAATGGATGTCGGGGGGGACGGCGCTTGGGCGCGAAGTGAGGGTTGGACCGTAGGCCCGCGCGGTCGTTTGGGTCGAAGGGCGGATTTCGCCGCGCAACTGAGGTGGCTTGTTGGCAGATGGGGACTAGGCCAAATCTGATGGAAAGGCATTTGTAGGTCTGGGTCAGCGCCTGGGGGCCAGAGGACCAGCTTCCTGCCGCCCCATTTTTGTGGGCGGTACTGGGCTGGGTCTCGAGTCCAACGGCTGGCTGCTGCCACTATGAGAAGTAGATTTTTTCTGTGGAGCAGTTCGTGGAAATGGAGCCTCGTGACTGAATTGGAGGAATCCAAAGGGCCAAACCTCCCTTGACCATTCCCCTTATGGAGGAGAAGCTGCTGCACCCATGGCTTGACAGCCATGTCTCCATGTGGCTTTGGATGTACATCAGGGGAAGCTTTGAGGCAGCATTCTTCAATTAGGAAACCTTGGCCTTGTCCAGCACGGCATCTCCCATCAAACTTTCATGTTCCCTGTTGAGTCAATTGGTTCAGCACGTTGCAACTGCCAGTGCAGCGACTGGCCAGCTGGTTAGTTCTTTTGCCAAGCATTGCACGTGGACTTGTGGGCTTTTGCCTTAAATTCATGCTGTGCAGTTGTCTTGTTCGCTTGCTCAGGTGTGGGTAGGTGGGGTGGGCAGCCATGTTCAAAAAGATATCTCGACATTTGGAGAGGAAGAGGGAGGGCAAGGTGCCTGTCAAATTCAGGTTCGATGTCCGCTGCCTCGACCTGAGGGGTGTGCCTTCAAAGTCAGTCAAACAATGCCGCGTGGTGTGGTCCCGGGGGCCCAAAGTGCAGATGACGAAGCTTTCAATGGTAGCTAGTGGTGAGTGAGCCTTGTTCAAGGACGAAGGCACTGCCTGGGTTCTGACAATATCACAATCATGTTCTGCAAGTTGTCAAATTTGGCACTGTTTTCCTGTGCTGTCCTTCCTGTTGGAATGTTTTCAAATGGCACGAGGAGCTTGCCTTGTAGGCACAGAGCATAGCCCCTTGTGGGCACTCCCCTTGTGCCCGATTTTCAACAGGGCGAGAATGCTCTTTGCGTGTCTTGTGGAGGGAAACACACATAGGCAATGGAAAGAACATGCAATGGGAAGTGGTCTGATATAGTTAGTTTTTGTCCCCTTGTTCAGGGGACACTGCTTCAAAACCCTGTGCACACCCCCCACGTAAGAACGGCTTGTCACTGCAAGGTGAAGATGCCATTGATGTGCATTAGTTTCTGCTTCTTATTTTACAGTTTCCTGTTTTCAGGTGTGGCCAAGTTCGATGAGATGCTTTCCCAGGTGGCCACAGTGTACAAGGCATCAGAGAACACCTTGGAGCCAAAGGTAGCTGTCCTTTCGAATGTCCCTTGGTCACAGTGAGCGAACGTGGGGTCTGATGCCTTGGGAGGCAAGGAATGATACGGCTATTGGCGTGCTGCAAAGGCAGATGGGTGGATGGCTTCGGTGGATGGCCATTTTGTACGACTTGTTGACACATGGTTCACTCAAAAGAAAGACCAGCCCCTGATGGCACCCCCAGGAGTTTGTTGTCTGGATAACAGTCTTGAATTCGTGTTGACAGCTTTGCCGTTGGAGAACAAACACTGCCTTTGCGCCTAGAAGAAACTGCTGCAACAAAGAAAACACTAGCAATGCAACAGAAGCCCAGTGCTGAGCAAGAAATTTGGTGGGACCTTCTGGTACGATGCAGAAGTTGGTTCCAAAGTCCCAAACTATATGATGATTGTTGCCTTGCACTTGTCGCCATTTCAGTGCAACGTGTGTGGATGCATATCTATTGGCATAGCAAGAAGCTACAGAGAGAGGAGGGAAGATGTCAAGCCAAGGACATCTTCCTTCCCAGCACTAATTTCTTGGTCTTAGATCTGTCAGTAGCATATGGAGACTGTGTTCGAAGCTTTGAGTGCAATATGAAAAACTTGCAGCAATGATTCCCACAAATGGCAAGAGGATGTATAGGTGCATGTGGGTGGCTGTGAATGTCAAAACTGATTGTAGTTGCTGCTTTTACGTTTGTTTGTGCTTGATGCCAATGATGAATATCGTTAAGCCCAGCTGCTGAATAGTTCCATGTCACTGTGCCATTCTCTTGTAGTTGATTGGCAAGTTCGTATTTTTGGGATATCCTGTTTTGCTTTGCCTGAGCATTGCTTTGTTAACTCTCAGGAATACAACTTCAAGATTCAATCTCCAGGGAAAGGGTCAGACTCAAAAATGTTGACAATTGGCAGAGCAACAGTGGATATGGCACGCTATGCCACACTTTTGGCCAGCAAACCCGAGGTGCTGGAGATCCCCATCAATTTTGAGTTTAGCAAGAGCCGCCCAGCTGGGGTGCTGAGGTTGAGCATCACTGGTGTAATGCTCAAGGGCCTTGCTCCAGAAGACACGTTAACAGAGATGTCGATGATGTCGGGGGTCAGCACCCTGAGCCGCGAGAGGGTTGCTGAGCAGGACCTGGCAGGTGAGTTCGAACCTTGCCTTTGCTTGCTTGGGACCTGGCATGGGTCCTATTTGCATGGACCCTTATGCATGTCCCATAGATCACGGAGGATGCCCCCCTTGCATTGGCGATCAAGGCTGGCTTCAAGAACAGGGGGGCATTATCTTGTGTGCTCCCTTTGTACCACGTCAAGTCGATGATTCAGTAATGGTCTGATGCTGATCATCAGACCAGTTTAGCACATTGACTACTGGACTAAAGCAGGGTGCCCATCACAGTGGAGTGGGAGGACGTCACCACCACAGTTTTGCGATTTCCTGCGTTGCATCGCTGCATCTTGTCGTCTTGTAGTGAATGAGGGTGTCATATCATGGGAGCTGCATACCTCATGTGCTATCAAGCACATTCCCTGTGCTGTGCAGCAGTGGCCATGTTCAATAACACAAGGAGCGTGATCTAAGGGCTCCCACGCCAGTCAACATCCCCCGTGCTATCCTCTATGATCTACGCTACTTTGCATGCATCCTGACCATGGACAGAGCAGTAACAGAGCAAGCCTATGTGATCCAATGCCTGTGTTATATCAAACCCATGGAGAAATACTGGAGGGTTGACTTCTTTGTGCACAAATAGCGAACAGTTTGCATCCATGGCTCTATTTTAGCTCGTGAATGTGCGTGTGTGCGCTGCTATTGCAAACCTGCCATGCGCGGCATAGTGGCTCTGTTGAGCACTCATGCTCATGCAGGCCCTGTTTTGGGCTTGCTGATGGCCCAGGTTGTGTGTGTCCAGTCTGCTAGACCACTTGCCTGGAAGTCTCCTTGTCAGGACAGTGGCAGAGTAGGCTGGTGCTTCACAGACACTGCGAATGCTTGGGAGCCTGGCAATGAAGAAAGTGCACAAACCCCCAGCCCTGTTGGAGGCTTATGGCTGTAGTGTACACCCCTGAAACCCTCAACTCTCAAGTACAGACACCAAGGCCAAAACTTGCAATTCAAGACCCCATGACAGGTCAATTTGCAGACATGTGTATTGCCACTTGTTGTGGGAGCAGTTTACATGTGGTCTGATTGTGCGAGTACAAAATTTCGAACAATGCTTGCTCAAGTTTCTGGCAGTCGACTACCTAGGGCAGCACTGTGAATTTGCACTGAGAATGCAATTGTGTATGAAATGGGAATTGCTGCCGGTTTTGATTGTCTAATGTTCCTCTGCTGCCACAGGCTTTGAGCCAAGCGAGCTGTCGTTTGATGCAAGGGGCCAGACCTTCCCGCTTGAGAGGGGCCAGAGCTTTCAGCATGATAATGACACATCCTTTACCACCGGTGGGCAGCATCGAAACCAGCAGTTTGGCACCTTGGTGACATCCAGCATGGGGCTACCTGCACAGACATCTGAGGTAATCCGCGGTGGAGCCTTGTGGCCACACACCATTTTGCACATTATCTGTAAACTTGCCGCAAACCGCACTGTTCACAACAATCAGGCTTTGCTGGGCAAAAACATTTTTCCACCAGCAGTCAGGTGTCAATCAAAATCATGCCAGTGGTGACTGATTCGCTGTGTCGACAAATGCTGTATCGACACATGATGGTATGTGTGGTGTGTTTGCCACACGTGCGAACACCTATGGAACAGTTGCTGTGCATTGTTGCGCGTTGTATGTATTGCAACATGCATGCTGTGGGGCTGGAACTGCCGCTGCAGATTCAAGGAAAGAAGCTGATCAGGCAGTGAAAATGCGATTGCTGTCACCACAAGATATAGGTAATTCTTGATGATGTTGATGGAATCGCTGTCCAGCAGTCAACCAAACGATTATGTCCAATGAGGACATAAAGTGACCTGGATGATGTGCATCAAATGCATTGACACGATGCAGGCGGGATATCTGCCTCCATGGATTCTTTCATTCTGTTGACAAAATATGTTCCTTCCTGCATGTGGACTGATCGATCTCTGGATCGATTGGTTGATTGGGATTCACAACTCGACAGATGAACTTGGTGCTAAACCACTCCTTCCAATCTTTTCATGTTGATAAGGGCTCAATGAAGTTCCCTTACTCTGTTGTGAAGTTGCTGTTCTGTGTTGAATCTGGGATCACTGTTTAGATTCAGTGCTGCTATTGCCAGCCCACTGCCCATCAGTCAATGTACAATCAGATCTGCAACGTGGCGTAAAGTTGTGACACCAGTTGGACACTGGCAGCTTACCTGCAACCAGGAGCGTCCCATAAAATTAACAGATAGCCTTTCATTCTGCCGTCTGGCAGTCACAACGCCAGACTGCTGTAAGGAGCTTTTTCTATCCATCGGATTAAGCTGTTCACATTCCAAGTACTGCTTGTCAGTGGTGCGAGGATTGCTGGTTGCCTTTTGCTCTCAAGTTGTACTCATCAATCAGCCCTAAATTAATCTGAGCCAGGTCCTGTTGGCCAGTGATGTGAACTGTTTTGTTGTAGAAATGCTGGCAAATGTGATCGCTTTGCTGCAGCTTTGTTTCCAGTCACTGTTGCAAGTTTCAGGGAAGCGTTGCAAGAGTTAGTTGAATGCATTGCACTCAATCGTGATGTCGATGTGGCAGTTGCATGCCATCCAGCTGAGTCTGAAGCAAAGGGGCTCATTTTAGAATGTTGATTGCCATGTTGTTTTCCTTGCAGTCAATCACTATCAATTCCCGGCAGTCTCCAGACAGTGACTTTAATTTTGGCTTTGAAAAGATGATCGCTGAGAACGCTGAGCTGAAGGAGGCTCTGGCCAAGGCCCAGGCTGAGAAGGAGGAGCTGAGGGCCGCTTGCCAGGCAGCTGTTGAGCAGGAGGACAACCTCCATGCCCAGCTGGACAACTTGAGACAGGTGATCAATGGTATCACGGATGCAATGCTGCTAACAGCAGTGCATGTGGTACGTTAACACTGTAAATCCACTGCTGTGTCCTTTTGATAGTGCATTGACTACGCATGCCAGATCCTGCCCGTGCTGTGGCTGTACACAAGCATCACTAATACATGATACCCTAGGCGCCTACACCATTGCAATGCAAGGGGATGTGAACAATTCTTTGCTGTGCCTCATTTTGTTTGGTGTATCATGCAGATGGATGAAGGGTTGCGTTGCTGCCTATCAGTGTGCTGCTTTGAGGGGATTGTTGTTGTGTAATACTGCAGTGGGTTCGGTGACTTCTGCTTTGGATCGCATCGTCCTGTTGATGTCCAGTTTATTTTGAGGCAACGTGATTTGCCACCAGTGAGGCCAATCTGTGTGATGCTGGAAGTGCGTGTACAAATCTCAACTGCTACCAAAATGACAGATAAGCACCTGCTTTCCAGCCAAAAGAATAGTAATTATGGATGGATACAGGGGAGCGCTGTTGGGTGAGAGTGAACTAGCAAGGGGACAGTGCTCTGATCTCGCCGCTGATGGTTTGTGATAACTCAATGATATCTCTGCATTCCCTTGTGTGTTGCTGCGGCTTGCACATTAGAACACCAGCAACACGATGACCGGCAAGAAGGCAGTCAAATGAAAACAGCAGCACTATATACTCTAGGACCACACTCTAGGACCACTAACATGCAATGCTGTGTGTCTCCAGTCACAAGGTGTGAACAAAGACTATAGTGAGGAAGATGAAGAGGAGGAAGAAGAGGAGGAAGATTGTGAAGTGCTGGGGTTGAGAAGTCGGCTGGCAGCTCTTGAAGCAGAGAAGGCAACATGGACAGCAAAACTGGAAGAGGCTGCCAAATTCAAACTGCTGGCAGAAGAGGTGACCTTCAATTGCATTGTCTTGTTGATAACAATACTCAGCATTTGCCATATTCACACGATGTCTAAAGACAGCAGCATGAGCACAGCGGTTTGTCGGCTGTTGCTGTGTCCTTGATTGCATGGAGGTTCAGCTGGTGTGAATTCAGAATCGCCAAGGCCACTGCTACTAGCTTTGCTGGTTTGGTCAAACTTCACTGCAGGCCACTGTGTGCTGGGCACTTCGACGTCTTGTGCTATGTGTTCCTTGCAGGGTGTTGCACTCATGTTAATCAACGAGAAGCACTGTGCAATATATTGTGTGGATCTTTTAGGAGGTGAGATAGGTTTGAGCGCCATCTTGTGCATTGTTTAGGCAGTGAAAGAGAAAGAGACACTGGAGGCGGAATTGGCCCGTGGCGCTACAGTCGACTCTGGCAGCGATTTAGAGTTCCACGTCCAAAGCGAAAATGAAGAATCACAAGGAGAATCCACCCGCAGGAGGCACCACCACGCCATGGTAACCAGTTTTGGGCTCTATGAATTTCTGCTTTGCACTGATGGACTTGTGCTGAGCAATCCCCACTGCATGCTTGTTGAAGATCAGAAATGATGGAAAGCATTTGCAATGTTTATGTGTCCTCTAGTCGCAGCCGTTGTTCTACACCTGCTTGCTGCATGGTTGCCAGCTGGCATCGATTTGCAGGTTTGAGGTATTGTTCAGAGAAGTTGAGGGCGTGGAGACTGCAGCACAGCAAGTTGAGTTCTCAATTGTTGTTGTTTTGGCTTGCAGGGTGATAAGGAAGAACTCAGGCAGAAGCTGGAGGCAAGCGAGAAGCTTGTGCTCTCCCTTGAACAACAGCATGCTGACGTGTACAACCAGCTGGAGCAGCTTGTCAATGAAAGGGAACAGCTCAAGAAACAGTTGGAAGATCTGAGTGCCGAGGTGTCAGAGATGAGCAACCTCAGGGCTAAGGTTGCAACCCTGGAGGAGGAGCTCTCAGAGGTGAGAAGCACTTCCATGCAAACAAAGGATATGCCTGTAAAGATAGTTAGGACCAGTTCAGAGGTGCAGCAACTGGCAAAGGTTCTTGATGATTCAGAGGAAGCGGTAGCAGGCATGGAGGGTGCAAAGGTGGTAGAGGAAGCACTTGCTGCTCGTTTGTCGATTGTGATAAGCTGTCTTGATGAGGCTGAAGTTGAGAAGCGCATGCTTTCGGCACAGTTGATGGAATCGAAGGCTGTTGGTGAGGCTGTGGTTGAATTGAGGAAGGAAAGAGATGAAATATCTAAGGAGTTGAGCGTGAGGATACAGGAGGCCACCAAGGCAGAAGAATGGGCACAAGATTTTCGGAGAACTCTCCGGAATTCAGAGGACCAGTTGGCAGCAGCAATGTCAAGGATTGAAGAGCTGGAAGAGGAGAAGGCCAGCAACGAAGTTGAAATGAGTGCGCTGAAAGGCGAGAAAGAGCAGATGCTTGAGGCCACTGCAGTGGCTGAACACACTGCACGTGATATGCAGGCAAGGCAGACTGAATTAGAGAGTATTGTGAGCGCCCTTGAGGCTGATGTGCATGAGTATCAGTCCAGAATGGAACAGCTGCAGGGGAGTAACGTGGAAGCCGAGGCTCAGGTGAAAGAACTTCATGTCAAGAATGAGAAAATGGCATCAGAATATGACACACTGCTGAGACGTTCAGAGGCATTGTCTAAAGTTGAGAAGCAGCTCAGTGTCCAGGAGTTGGCGTGCGGAGAACTGCAGCAGAGCCTTGCAGAGACAGAGGACAGGTGTGCTAATACGGAAGAAAAATTAAGTGAGGTCACTGCTGCTTTGGCAGCTGCCAACGACAGGGCGACGGCCCTGGCTGCAGAATGTGCTGAAGCTGAGACCATGGTGTCAGAGACGCTGTCAAAGGCGCAGCAGTCTGAAGATGAGCTCAAGGCAGCCCTTGAAACTGTGTCCAGGCTTGAAGCAGAAATCACTGAAGTTTTGGCTCAGAAGAGTGGGGCATGCGAAAGGGTGGACCACTTGGAAAAAGTGTGCGCAGATCTTGAGCTCAATGCTGAGAACACTGCTGATGCCTTGGAGAAGCTCACAACAGTTGAGGAGGTGCTTGCTGCTACAGTGGCGGAGAAGCAGGACCTGGAAGCGAAGGTGGCAGAATCTGAAGCAGTCAGCAAGGAGTGCAGAGACAGGGCAACTGTGCTCGAGGAAAGTCTGCTGGAAAGCCAAGAGAAGGCCCAATCCTGCCAGAGTGATCTGAAGGGCCGATTGGCAACTGCAGAGCAGGAACGCGATTTGTTGCAGCACCAACTCCAGGAAGCAGAGAATAGGCACAGTGATTTTGAGGTTAGATTCGTCAAGATGAGCGAGAGCCTGGCAGTCTCTGAAGCCAACCTGGGCGAGGCTACTGCTAAACTCGAGTCATGTGAAGAGAGGTTAGCTGGTGCTGAAGCCAAATTATCAACTTCTGAAAACAGGGTGCAAGAGGCACTGGAGGAAAAATCAGTTGTGGAACAGAGGCTGTTGGAAGTTGGGCGTTGTGTTCAGGAGTTGGAAGCTACCTCAGCATCCAATGCTACCAGGGTTGAGCAGCTTGAAGAGAGCCTGGCTGCAGTGACGTCCCAGAAAAGAGAGGCAGAACAAATGTCATATGAGCTTGAGCAGACGCGGGACACGCTCACAGGCAAGATCAGCAGCCTTGAAGAGAGCCTTAAAGAGGACCATGCGACAGCCATGGCAGTCTTGGAGAGGGAGTGGTCGAGCAGGGTGAGCGAGCTGGAGAACGAGAATGCAGATCTGCACAGGAGGGAAGTGAACCTCAGTGATAGCCTTGGTACTGCAAAGAATGAGCTTGAGAGGTTGTCAGACTCACTGGGGCAGCGTGTTGAGTTCCTGGAAGCAGAGGCAAGGGAAAGCGAGGCAAAGATGGATGGGTTGGAGCTCGAGAAGGAGGAATTCAGAGGTCGTGTCCTGGAGGCTGAGAAGCAGGTGTGGGACTGCTCTTTGTTTCAGACACCTTTGGAGCCCAACAGTTGTTTGCCATGCAGCCGACCCTAAACCACAGGGAAAAAATAAACTGGAAAAATTGTGAACATCCCCCCCAGTAGTGGAATAGTTGAGAAACGGGCTACAAATGCACACAAAATCAATGGAATAATTTGAGAAATGGGGTATACAAATGCACACAAAATGGGCCATCCGGAATCTGTTCATTGGTTGATAGGGTTGCGTAGGAACAGCATTCACGTTGTGCTCTTGTGTCCAACTGCAAAATTGGGATGGAGGGCGAGGACCTGTAGATCGTTTCCAGGGAGCAAAATGCTGTGAGCCAACAAAAGCTTGACCAAAGTGATTGCTTAACTGTGTTGACTTGGTGGTGTGTTGGCTGGCATCTGACAGGTATCCCAAGTCAAGCTGGAAAGGGATGCTGCCTTGGAGAACCATGCTGAAGCTGTTGCTGAGCTGCAACGGTCCAAGGAACAAGTGCTGGCCTTGGGATCAGAGAGAGATGGCCAGCTGACCATGATTGACAGTGCCAACGCGCGTGCAGCACAATTGGAGTCGGACATGGTGTCCCTGTCCACACAGTGCACCAGCCTCTCAGACCAGCTGAAGGTGCCTTGGCAGTACTGGGGCGCCCATGCAGTCCCTCAGACTGTGCATTGCTTGAGCAGTTTGGCATGATATGTGGTGATGTGGGTCGCTCGTGCTGTTCAGATGTGTGTTGTTGGGTATGGCTTGTTGGCTGGGCTTGTTGCCTTTCAAGTCTCTGCTGCTCTGGTCTTGTCTTCTTGTGTTGCAACAGAATGTGGTTAAAGCATCGGAATGTACGATGCTTGCAACTGCACCTGAGACAATTGCTTGCTTGCTATCATGCTGGAGACGTCTTCTCCATGTTCTGGGCATCGCTGCACCCATTCAGTAGATAACCGCACATCTAGTTGTTTATTACCAAGATTTCTGTCGATTTCAACTCTAGCATTGCAATCGACAAAACCCTTGCAGTGTACACATACTGAACCAGACCACTATTGTTGTATGTGAGTTTGACGATGGCTAATTGGCAAGCCATCCTTGGTCCATCTTTGCTCACCACAGCTGCCTTGTTTGGTAAAGACAGGGCATCCATCACGACTTGTGGACATCCAACTCCTTTGCCATGGCAATTATGGGAGTGATTTTGGACATGATGTGCAAGGCACTACTCGTGTCAGCTTGTGTTCCTTTCAACTGTGGCATGTTCCTGCTCTCCCTGACTATTGCTGTGCCGCGGTTTGTTTCTACAGGTTGCCACTGTTGGACAGGAAGAGTGTGCCAAGGAGTTGGCAGCTGTTCGTACCACTGTCAGCGAATTGGAAGGTGAGAGATCCAAGCTGCAGCAAGATAATCTTCGACTAATTGAAGAAGCAGCCGCAGCTCAGGCCCAGATCAAGGATCTTGAAGAATCAGCTAGCAAGGTCGAGGCGGAATGTGAGACTCTGCGCGGCAGGTGCACACAATTGGCTGAGGAGGTCGCTGGTACCAGTTCCAGGCTGCATGAGCTGCAGGGGAACTCGGAGGGTATGAAGAGCGACTTTGACAGACTCCAGGCCGAGGCTGAAGCTCTGAAAAGCGAACATGCAGCTATCCAGGAAAACAACCTCCAGCTGCAGGCGGATGTGTGTGCAGCCAACGCACAGATCAGCGACCTCAAAGCGCTGGAATCGGTGAACGACGACTTGTCCAAGCTCCAGTCTGACCACAGGAATCTGCAGGATGAAGTGAAGGTCTTGCGTGAGACAAACGTGGAGTTGAGTAAGAGCTCAAGCACTGCCACAGCAATGATGCAGGACAACGAAAACCTAAGGACAGAGCTGGCCAGCTTGGAGACCTCAAGCAGCCAATTCTTGACTGAGATTCAGGATCTGAAAGCAGAGAATGCCAGTATGAAGACAGAGGTAGAAGGCTTAAGATCAGCTGCTGCCACAGCTGCTCTCAAAGCGTCCTAGCAGGGCAGATGCTGAGGCCGAGGTTAACGACCTTAAGAAAGTTGTATCCAGTCTTGAGGGGGACAGGGAGCACCTGCAGGAGCAGCTGGATGATCAACGTGTGCAGCTTGAAGAGGCTGTGGCGAGAGTACAGGCCTTGTCGCTAACGAACAACAAACTTGAGGATGATTTGGCAAAGAAGATGAAGGAGCTTGAGGATCTCAAGGCAGCAAACGACAAGGCACAGCCCGCCGTGCCAAAACTTGGCAGCCGTGTTGCTCGTGGATTGGCGATCTTCGAGGTGTGTTGCTTGAGAACGTGGTGGCGCCCACTGTGGAGAGTTTTGTGCTTCAGAAGATCGATTGTAGCCAACGCCTTCCCTTGTGGTGCTCTTCCGCTGTGTTTTGATCGTTGTCAATCCCTGAGATGTGCAGGAGGCTTTGTGGCTGTGTCATGCATGCTGGAGCTACCTGTGCATGCACCCTGGCACCAAGTACACAAGGCATGAAATATGACGGCAAAGTACTGAAGGGCACCTGTTGATTGGCAGCAGAATTGCCAGGCAGCCAAGACAGTTTGCAAATTCAAATCCCTGCACATAGAGACACACATCGAGTGTAAATTGGTGCAAGTTGCAAATTTGTGTGCTGAAACTTGCTGTTCATTGTCTCGCACATAGTGCTTGTGCTGCTCCATGTGCAGGACCATCGACTTTCCTTATAACAGGACACTGGCGTGTTTCCTCTGTGTGTGTGTGTGTGTGATTGTTAATTTTCATGCTGAAGATTTGGATGTGTGCTGTGCAGGGCGCTGCACTTGGTGCACAGGGTTCTGTGCAGGGCATGAAGGATGAGACTGTCGATGAACCCAGTGTGCTCAAGAAGCAGCTGGCTTCAGCCCAAGCTGCCTTGCAGGAAGCCAATGAACGTGCCAAGTGTGCTATTGATGAAAGGTGGGCGTGCTCATCATGCTGTTGTCAGATTGGTCCAGTGTTCGACTCCAGTGGCCTTGTTAGTTGTGTCCAGCATTGACTGTCGTTGCACGCAATGGAGGGACAAAACCTGCCATCATTTCCAAGTACAGAAGTGCTTGACATTGTTTCCTACCTAGGTAGTAGAAGGGACTCAACCGTCAGCAATTTGAGACATGATGGGAAAGAAGTTGAATAGACTTCCAGCTTGAGTTCTGGGTTAGCTGCCAATCGGGCGATTGTGAATGCCTCGGATTCACTGATGCAATATGGATATGCCCAACGAATTTGTTTGCATTGATTTAGGTTGGTCACCACAAGCCATTCGCCCTTTACTATTGAATCCATGAAACTGAAAGGTTTGGCTGGGCTGCTCATTCACTCGTTGGGAATGGACTCAGCTGTCGTCAAGTACTGTCCTCACCGTGTCGGGGACTGGCTGGCAGTGCTCCGGGCATGTTTGGTACAGGTTGATGTTTGCATCACTTCCGTTCAATTCATGCAGGGCTGCACTTGTCCGGGAGAAAGATGAAGTGGAGGTAGCCCTCAAGGAGGTGTCAGCAAAGAACGCTAAGCTGCAGGAGGATGCCCACATGTTGCTTGTGAAGATGGAGCGCCAGTACTCCGGTGACCAGGCGCCTGACCTCTCCCAGGAGATCGACCACATCATGCAAAACCTGGTGGAGTCGAAAATGGAATTGGCTGAACTGAAGGAGCAGTGCATCGTGCTGAGGAACGACCTGTACAAGTCCAGGGAGAGCAGCATGAGGATGGCGGCCAAGATGACTAAGATGGAGACAATGTTGTACGCCAAGGAGAACCCACTGTCTGCCAAGTCGCAGAGTTGGGATATGGGGCGGGCGGGCTCAATTGCGGTCGCCCAAAACCAGGCAGGGCACCTGACGACACAGAGCACCGAGCTCCCCTGACCCGCCGGGCCTGGCAAGTGCGCATCAGTAGCCGAGGAAGAGGGGAAGCCGAGATGAAGTTGGGATGAAGGCAGAGGGAAGCCGACATGAAACCAGGCCAGCTTTGCGTGCCCTTGCTCTGACGTCCTGGCCCCTGCTGGTCGCCTGGTTCTGTGATTCGGTTTGCAACACCTCCCTGCGCCACGAGTCGCATGTACCATCAGCGCTTCATCAGCAACGCCCTGAAGCGGGGCGCTGTGCTCTCGCAGAGGGTGCACCCCAATTGATCCTGCACACACGCCTTTTGGATCGGATGGTTCAGTCAATGCATACACATGGTTGGCAGAATCACTTTATACACATAGTTCGGCATGCGCGCAGCTTGTCACGTAGGTGCCACATTCTTAGGCGCCCGCTATTAGGCCAGCTGGTGAATAAGAATAAGTTGTGTGGAGCGCCTTCGCTTCCGTGGGCTGGCAGGTGTCAGTGCTGCAGAGGCCACTGCATGGCAGACGACACAGGTAGTTTAGGAATTTCGACTGGCGAGAGGACTGGATGGCTGCGGGGTTATGCAGGTCTTTATTGCGTGGGGTCATGTCGTCTCGCCGGTGGCCGTACCAGGGATTTTAGTGTTTAGGATTTTTGATGCTGCAAACAATGAGGATGACGCCCTGGCGGTGGGCGGTGAGACCAGAAACATGAACGAAGTGCGTCCAACCAATACCTTGTGGACATTTTGGTGCGCCCGTCGCCCCGGCGCTTTTTGTCCCCACTGCATTGTGTCTTCATCTCCTGCAATTGGGGTTCCCATGTGCACCAATTCGTATTGTGCATTAATCGGATACGCATGCACTCTCCACCTTGCCGTTGTTGAAGCACCAAAGTCAGGGCGGGCCAGCCGGTGTCTAACACAACGCTGAGCCGCTAATGATGATTCTGACACCTCTCAGCGGCGCAACGTGGAGGACTGGACTTTGCACTTTTACGTTCACGGTCAAGTCTGCAGTGATCATCTACAGCACGGCCCACTTGATGATGGCACCCAAGTGAGGCATGATCCAGTAGGTGCGCCAGCTGTTGTCGGACTGACGGAGGCCATGCATTCATTGGCGCTCAGCTTTTCTGATCGGCTCCAACGGCAGACGTGCCTCCGCCAGTCTCAATGTGGGGGCGTATGCGCCCCTATTCCATGTAGCAGCACCACGATCTCATTGGTGTAGTTTGTGTGAACTCCATTCAAACGCGAATCACAAATCATGAATCCCCGCCGGTGACAAGTTTGGACCCTGCTATGGTGCCAAATGACAAAAATGGATCCCAGATGCACGCGCATACCATAGCGGACCATTGACGCATCCAGACAAAAGTAACGGGACTTAAACTTGTGAACCGCGAACATCATGTGGCTCTCTGTCAGCGGTCGTCCTGGAGGGCGTGACAGCTTCCTCTGAGAGCATCTTTATCGGTCGGCGCTATTGTTCCGGCGGAGCTATTCAGGAACGGTTCTCATTGGCTGCCGTGCCACCTTACTAAGGTGGCATTTGCCAAATAGCGCCGGTGCTATTGGGGAGCAATAGCACCGGGCGTGCATCCGTAACGGTGGATGCCTTGGGGAGCAGTAGCACCCCGTGGGCATCCGTAACGGGGGGTGCTATTTGCAAGGAAACTCCCACACGCCCTCATCCACACAAACCCACACAGCCTTGCTGTCCGCGCAAACACAAACACACTTGCTGCTCGCCGACCCACGACGGTCGCCAAGCGTTGACCAAGTGTTGACCTGAGCCGTGAGCCACCTACACTCGGCGAACAAAGAGAATGGGGCGTGGCGACAAGTGGATCCCGGCCGACGATCAGAGCCTGGCGAAGGCCTGGCTGTTCGCATCTGTGGATCGTGCAGATCCGCGTCGAAGCCGTTCCCATCCATGGTTCGGCTGTCCCAAGGCCCTTCCGCTGTCCTAAGGCCCCTCCGCGTTGTTCCAAGCAGCCGCCGCCAAGTGCTGCGCGAATAGCACCGGTGCTATTCTGGGGAGCTATTCGGTCTCGAGCGGAGCTATTCTGGCCCCGAATAGCTCCGCTGGGCGCCGAATAGCTCCAGGGGAGCTATTGGGGAGTTATTGCTCCCCAACCGTTAATGATGGTTTTTTGACGTGCGGAGCTATTCGGATAGCCGAATAGCTCCGCCGGAACAATAGCGCCGACCGATAAAGATGCTCTGACAATCGCTGCAGTTCAGCCAGGGAGGATTTTCAATGGCGGGTGGTCCAGTCCTCAGGGAGAACAACGGGTTGGCGTCGAGGTCACTAGCGCGCCACGGCGAGCCCTTCCGTCGGGGGGTGGGGTGTGACCGTGCCGCCGTCCCTCCTGCTCTGATTTCGTAGCTGTTCTCTGGGGCAGACGCCACGGCGGGCGGCGTCATGACTACGAGCGCGGTCAGTGAGGGTTCGGGCCCCAGGGCCCCAATTCTCGCAGGCCGACCGCCGCTGGACGGCCGCTCCCCATTTGGCCAACGAACAAACTCGACGAGTGGCCTGTCGCACCAGCCAGATGGAGGAGGAAATAATATTACTGGCTGCACCAAATCGGTGACTGCTTGCACCAAGTCACGTGCACACTTTGTCCTAAACTCAATTTTAGGGTTAGGTTTAGTTTCGGGGTGAGTTTTAGGGTTAGGGTTAGGGTTAGGGTTAGGACAGGTTTAGGTTTAGGTCTTAGGGTTTAGGTTTTAGGTTAGGTTAGTTTGGACGGAGTTGGACATGATGTGCACGTGACTTGGTGCAAGCAGTCACCGATTTGGTACAGCCAGTAATTTTATGCCCTGGAGGAGGGCCCCTCGCGTTCGGTACGTCATCGGCGGTCAACCGAGGCCAGACCACCCCCCCGGGTCGCAACGTTGCCTGTTCGTCTTGACGAATGACAGTCCTCGGTTGATCGACGCGCTCAAGGCGTCATCGTCTGTGAACCAATTAACCCCGGACCTTGTCGGAAGGTCTGAGTCGGAAGGTCGGGTCACAACCACACACGCGTTGGCTATGCGTGGGAACCCGAATCTCAGCCGGGTCCGGGGAGGCGCCTGGGTGTGGCGCTTGGCAGCCCAAAAGCACGTGCTGAGTGGACGCCTGATCGATGTGGTCATGGGCGCACCTGGCGGGGGTTTCTGGGGAGGGCAGAATTCGTCAGTGCGCCTGGGGGCCTGTTGACTCACCCTGGCGGGGGGTGAGAGTCGTCGGCCCGCCAGTCCCCAGCGCCCCCTGGGCGCGAAGGGGCGGGTCGGACAGCCTACTCGATCCAGCCCTCACCCCGCTTCTCCCACTCTACTAATACGTCCAGGTAAGCCCCAGGCAGGATCCGGGCACCGCCCTTAACACGGCCTTGGCTGTGCGGCAGCGTCGTCAGGCCCCCCCCCCCTCCTCCCTTCTACCGCGCGCCACCGCACGCCGTTCGGCGGGCGCCATCTGAACCTCAGGGCGGCCCGCCGGGAGGCCTTGCATCCGGCGAGCTCGGCGAAAGGGCACCGGATCGGTGGAGATTCGAATCGGCTTGCCGGTCGCGGCGCGGCGAGAGTGCGCCCGTGTGGGTGGGAGGCGTCGCGTGCTCCTGGCGCGTTCGGGTGCCGCGCCTGTCCGGGCATGCTGCTGGGGCCCGGGGGCCAGCAGTGAGGCTCTCGCGCGCCGGCGCCAGCGTCGGGGATGGCGGGCGAGGCGTCGAGCGGGGAAGGCTTCGGTGGCGCCGACAGCGCAGAGGCCATCGAGCTGGACAAACGCATGTCGCAGGCCTTCATGGCCTTCAACTCGGACGCCCACAAGCACGCCACCACGGGCACGCTGATTCAGGTGCGGCGCGGGCGGCGGGGGGCTGGGGCCACCCCACCCCGGGGGCGCCGGCCTCGATCGGACTCCGTTCCAGATGCTTCGGAACCGCGCGGAGTTGTGTCGCGACCGGCCGCGCCTGGCTCCAGAGGCAGCCATCCGGCCTTCCGCCCGTCCGGGAGGAGGCTGGCCCCCCGGAAGGCCGCGGTACTGTTGTGTGGTGCGTGGTCTTGAGGCGGGGCCCATTTGTTGGCAATGCAGGCATGGCGGCCGCGCACGGACGTCTCCGGCGCGGTGTACCTGGAGACCAAGGTGCGGGCCCGCGCTTGCACCGGCGCCGCCGGAGGTGCCCCTGCGGCTTCAGCCGCAACGCGACTGCCGCTTCCCCTTGACGTCCGCCCAGCAGGCTGACCTTGATCGCCCCCATCCAGGGGCTGCCAGTGTCCATCTACGGCATGGGCGACATGCTGGCGCAGTTCCGCTACCTGTGCTGCTCCAGGCGGTTCTCTCCCGTGGTGCCCGACGAGATGGGCGTGGTGGGGCGAGTGTTCTCCACCGGCAAGGTGGGTACCCCCGGTCGAACTGACCCGCGAGGTGACGTGCACCGGGGCGCCGGGTGCCCCCCCACCCCGGCCTGGGTCTGACGGGTCGGTTTGGCCCGCCTGCGCTGCAGCCGGAGTTCTGCGGCGACGTGCAGACGTTCAAGGAGCCCGCGTACCTGCGGGCCCAGGAGGCCGCCTCGTGCAACCTGCACTCGATGTGCGCGGTGCCGGTGTACAGGGGCTGCGAGCGCGGCGAGGCGGCGGCGGTGGTGGAGCTGCTGTGGCACGACAAGGACGTGCCCTTCGGGACCGCCATCACGCGATTGCAATCCTGCTTTGAGGTGGGGCGGGCGCCGCGCTCGAGATAGCCCTGGATTCTGTGACCCCCCGGCGCGCTGGCGGATCGCCGAAATCGTGGGCGAGGAGCGGGCGCCCGGCGGGCTCCCGATCATCAGGGCCCTGATCGAGCCCGCTGTGGCAGGCGTACGGGATTTGTCACGTGGGACGCACGTGACCCCACGTCAACTCGCCGACCCCTCCTGGGTGTACTGACCCCTTGGCCGCGTGGTGGATTTTGGTACTGGGGAGTGACAGGCGCCCTGGACTCTTCCTGTGGCCGCTGGGGCCAGCCCCTTCGGAGGACCAACTCTGTCGTGCGACGCGACCCCCGCTCAACCCACCGGCGGCGGTGACCGGGTCCGGTACATTGGGACGGCATGCAATTAGTCCCTCTGTCTGTCTTCCGTGAAGATCCCTTCTTGTTTCGGACACCGTGAACCCTACACAACTGACCCACAGACCCGCACTGGCCTTGGCAGGGGAAGAGAAGGGATCCTCACGGTAGTGACAGTGGGACTAATATATTCTCACATTGAGACGCTCTTGAGCAACGGGCAGGCGGAAACTCAAAGCGCCGCCCTGATAATGCAGTGGGCTTCTCGCTCGCCAAACCAATGTTCATTCGTAACCCAGCATGTGAAATCCATATTGTTGCAGGACGAAAGAAACTCGTCGCGGGAGCCACAATTGGGTACCCGTATTGCTTCATCGTTGGTCGCGCTAACTTGCATCCTGCGTGTGGGAGTGACGCAATTTGGGTTAGCAAAACCTTCCGAATTTATCTGTCGTGCATCGTGCCCCATCAATAGCACATGTGCTTGCATACGTCATCTGTCCAGAATGATGAGGTTATTTGTTGGTGAGGCCACACTTTTATCACAAGGTGGCGTTTTGCTTGGTAATCGGACCAGAAACCACATGCAGTGTTGCGTGCCCCCTAAATTTAGTGGAGAACAAGTAAACGTTGTGGAAATGGCAATACTTTGAACTTGTGCCACCTGTCCCGCGAATTTGGAAATTCTAGCGCTGTCACTTGCCCAGCCGAAAATGGGGCCTAGGAGCGGGCCCCTTCCTGTAGACCGCGCGTCACCAGAAGAGTGGAGATGCCGGCCCCACCCAGATTCAAAATGGCGGCGGGGAACAGGGTGTACAGGGTGGCAGGAGCGCCCTGCGGACTGAAACGATTGCAGATGAGCGTTCCTGTTCAAAGCATCTCATTTGGAGGAACGTGAAGTGGGCCAAGTGAACCCATTTGTCACAGGAAAGGTTGTTAGGAGGGTTACAGGATCTGGTCGTCTGCATCTGACACTGTGTTTGACTTTCCAGTTTTCGTCATATTGTGAATTGATTTATAATGGTTTTAATTGCTTTTTTTGTTGATGGTGTAAGTTACATGTGTTCCAATTTTTTCAAATATTGTCTGGCCTGGTTGCCCTAATGGGCTTGGAGTTTCCCTTTTGCCATTGGAAAGGGATCCTATGTTGCACATTGTCGTGTGCAACATGTGCTAAACTACAGCATGCAACCGGCAAACGCATGGCAGTCCACTGGATGTTTGGTTATCAACCTGCCAGGCGGATTGGACTTCCGGTGTGAAGCATTGGCCAACAAACGAGTTTCTTATGCTTGTCGTATAAAGGACGCCATGTCCTCCATATCACGATGGACGTTGCTGCAGTGTGAGCATGGCGATCGCTTGAGGTGCCTGTTCCGTCATTTTTTTCATTCGCTGCCCACAGGAATCAGGCAGCCTGTTTGACCATGAATATCAAAACACACAGACACATCAGCACATCGGTAAGATACTGCTGTTTTACTATTTCGTGGTCTCTCCTTTGCCATACATCGTGTTTGGCGAATGCACCCATCTCCATAGAGCTAGGCCATCTTTTCGTTATGAAGCAATCAGTACCAAAAGAGCCAACACAATTCTATTCTTGCCTTTATGATAGAAGCAAGATTGGAGCAAAATTGGCTGTTTTTGTCCGTGCAGACAGTGGGACTTTACACAACGGACATGGACATCTCTGCCATCACGATGGGGCTCAACATGGTGTCCCTTGACGATGGCAAGCCAGGAAGCTGAGTTGAGAGTGGCCTGGAAGACATGCCCATTCAAGCACAGGTGTGCCCACAGTGAGTGGCCCCTGCACGGAGCTGTTGCAATGGATCCTCAGGAATTGGGTGCTCACAATCAGGGCCATGCCTCTGTACTGGGGTCCAGTATTGATAACCATACCAGGCCAGTGGTTGCAAGAGACGTAGAGATGCTGGCAGTGGGAGGCATGACTGCAGGTGATGGCTTGTGTATGACGATGGAGGTGTTGACGGGCTTCTGTGCTTCCATCGCTGAAGTGATCGTTACATTGTTCGACGCCCATGCCTGGTGCTGTCACTGGACAAAGGCGCAGTTTTGGAGGCGCAGACACAAGGCGCCAAACTGACACAAACCAGATAAGAACTGGGGAAAAAGCCATAAAAGCTGCCTCGGGGGAACAAATACTCGCAGTGCACAGCAATTTTGAGGAAGTGGTTGGCTGCAGGTTGCTGTTTGGGGTGGAGGCTCGCCCTTTAGGTGAGTGGTCGTGCAGGCTTCGTGCGTTTGCTTCGATTTAGGGTCAGCGGCAGAGAGTGTGTCACAGCAGGGCAGGAAACCCGTGGATCGGCTGAGTGTCTATGTGTGGGGTCGTGGGGTTTGGCTGGATCTGGCGAGGGGACGTCTGCGAGATGCCCAGAGCGGCCATAGTGTTGGGGTCGCAGTTGTGCATCAAGGTGCGTCTTGCTTGGGCAGTCAAGTCAGGGACGGCATTGGCGGCAGCCAGCCCTTGATAGGCTGACGTGCACTGTTGCTGCGCCCATGCCAGTTCCCCCTTGTGGACCTGGAACGTGCCTTGTTTGCACGAGTGCAACAGGTTTGTTCAAGTTCCCAAGCCAAAATTTTTTGCGTCCTGTGTGCAGGGGCATTTCGCATAGTTTTAGGATAGGGTTGTGAGGACGTGTTTTGTTTTTTGAATAAATGATGGGGCTGCAGGCACCACCTCGCCTCGCAGCCTAGTTTGGTCAAACCTTTTTAACTGGCTGCTGATGGCAGTGCGAACACCACACCCGTCTCCTCTCCACAGCTGCGGTACATTGAATACACATGTGCTTCTATCGGACGAAGGCCTTGATCCCCTAATTGCTTTGGTAACCTGACTTTAGCTCGAGAACGCTGCTGCAGACTGTGTGTGTGTTGTCGTTGTCAATCAGCTAACACGGAGTGGCAGCACCAAGAAATGCTGTGTCCCAACCCCGTGCTTGTGGATCTACAAAATTTCAAACCCAAGCCATCCTGCATGGAGTCAGTGTTGTGCGTCTGACCCACACCATAATGGAATGAAGAAGATAGCGACCTCCTTCGCACGTGCATGACCATGGACGTGCTTGTACGTGCATAGTCCATGGGTGAGGCTGCTGCGGGCGGTGTTGGCCGGTCAGCCTGCCGGGTGTTGGTGTTCGTGATGCCACCACCCACGCTATGAGCATCCAGCTGTTTTCACAGCGGCATGCTGTGGTAACTATCGTGTAATGCATGAAACGGGAACCGGAAAACGACAAGCGAAGACCCAGTGGCAGCAGCGAATGCCCAGGCTACTGCACAGCGCCCAGCGTTTAAGCAAGCCACATAGACATTCTGGTGATCGGGCGACTTGAATGGGCACCACTATCATGTGTCGCCACGATACTGTGTGGACTGGCCCCGGTGTGCCACCTGGTTTGTTGCAAAAGCCCCAGCTGCAAATGCACTCAAATTTGACGGCACAAGAGAATGTGCCTGGTGCAAAATTCTCAGCCGTTGTTTGGGTCACCGCACGATGACCAGCTTGGTGCGGGCAGCCACGCCGTTGTGGTACTCATTCGGGCCGTCATGATAATTTACATCAAAAGTATACAGTAGATGACGATTATCATCGCGTGAACTGACGCCCCATGTGGTCCGGGTCTTACGGTACAGCCCTGCGATCTTCCCGCCCAATGGCAGGCTGAACATGTAATTACAATTACATATTCAGAACGTCACAATCGTGACAAAATGTCCACCTGATCCAATTCCAACACAAACACCAATTCGTCACCATCCCACAGAAACACGTATTTGTCCATGTATCCAAATTCGGGTATTTCACCCGCAATCCAAAGAGTGCCTTTTCCGGTCCCAAATGTTCATCTCGAGCGAAGTCCCAACGATATCAAAAAACAACCCAAACAACCAAGGAGAGGGCGGGCGGGGAGAAAACAAAGTGCAGCCTGACGGCGCGTCGCCTCCTAAGGCCTCGGCGCCGCCGGTAACAGGCCCCGATCAAGCCAAAACCGGCCCCAAGGACCGTGGCCGCCCTTGGGGCCCCAGAACCAGACTGTTCCCGCCCAAACTGGGCGCCCCGCTGACAGGACACAGTCGGGGCAGCAATTTTTTCGCCCGCCCATCTTCGGGCCTCCCGTAAACTAGCTTACTAAACGTAACCACCCCTTACGGTACAGCCCTGCGATCTTCCCGCCCAATGGCAGGCTGAACATGTAATTACAATTACATATTCAGAACGTCACAATCGTGACAAAATGTCCACCTGATCCAATTCCAATACAAACACCAGTTCGTCACCATCCCACAGAAACACGTATTTATCCATGTATCCAAATTCGGGTATTTCACCCGCAATCCAAAGAGTGCCCACCTCCAAACAATACGGCCCGTGCGCCAAGCGCCCAAAGCACAGGGCCGGAAAGTACAGGGGGAACGAAAGAGAACCCCCATCAAGGTGACGGGACAGGAGGAGACGGCGCAGAGAATATGTCACGAATCTCGTCGCGAATGGAGTCAGCCGCGACAAGCATCCAGCCAAAAAGACGGTAGTCATACTCCGTAGGACGCCGCTGCAAATCCACGTACTTCCATAAAGCCGCGGACCCCGGGGCCCACCACCCCCAATTACGGACCTGGGCCTCAGGCACCAATACGGCAAACGCGGAGGACGCCCCCGTACGCCGCACGCAGTGGTGGCGGTAGTCTTGCCCCGCCGAAGTGAGGTGCCGGGCGGCCTCGAGGAACCAGGCCTGGACGGCACGGGCGGAAGGGGGGTGGGCATCGGAAGGAAAGCCATAGAAGAACTCGATGTGACCGCGGCGGCCCGGAAGGTGCTGGGCCCGGCAAGCATCGCGCAGGCGAATCCAATCACGGACGACCCGGGCCAGGTCGGGGAAGCCGCGGTAGTCGAAGGCCCGAATGCGCCAGAGGAGGGCCCTGGTGGACTTGGACTTGTGGCGCCGCTCACGAAAGAAGAGATATGTGGGGCAGGAAGCGGTAGAGTCGCCCGCGGGGTTGCCGAGCCAGAGGTCATCCAGGAGAATATGGAAGCCGGAGTCCGCCCGCAAAAAGAAAACGGTGTCTAGGATGAGGGACACAAAAGGCCGAACCCAATGCAGATTGGGCTCGGCCAGCGCCATGGTAGCCAACCGGAAGAGGTCCTCCACCGGAAAGGCGAGGACGGAGTCACGGTAGGCGGCCGGAGGGGCGTTGACGCGCCAGGCCCGCAAGAGGCGGGCAGTAATGGCGTCATGGGCGGAGCCCCCTGCCAGGCCCGCCCACGCACTGACCGTAGAGATGGCGGAGAGGTAGCCCCCGGCCGAGTCCACGGATACCCGGCCCTCGGCCTTTAAAAAGAGCACGAAGGCGTAGAGCATCTCGGGCGAGGTTGGGAGGGCCCGCCATCCGCGGGCGGTGCACATGCGGGCGAATTTTTGGAACTTTCGCCAAATAGCCTTGCGGCCCGACGGGGCGTTGGCCTCCACCAGCGACTGCATGACGGCCAGCCGCTCCTCGAGGCGGAGCCGCGGAAGCTCCAGCGAGAAGTCGGCAATGGAAAACAGGCCGCACAGAATGGAGGCCGTTAATTCCGAGCATGGCGGCAAGGGGAGGGGGAGGCCCGGCGGGGAGAACCGCAGCGATCAATTCGAACTGCCAGGACCCGCCACCTTAGGGGGCCCAAGGAGGTGCCCGTCCACCCCGCCGTGAAGAGATCAGGGGTCACTGGGAGCTCCCAAGTCGCGTCGGCGAGTAGGAGAAGGCGCCGGAACCAAGGCGCAGCCGGCCAGATCGGGGCCAGCACGGTGGCGCGCACCCAGGGCAGGGATTCTAGAAGGCTCACCAAGCGATGGAGGAGGGTGAAGGGGGGGTTGCATCAGTTGTTGTGCAGCCCCCATTCGGTCTGGGCGAAGGCATCGATGCCGCTCGTCATCGGGCACCACCAGCAGCTGTTGAAGGTCGGCACCAGGCAGTTGGTGGTGGTCGCGAAGCAGTCGATGTTGAAGGGGCCCCAAGTTTGGTAGAGCGCATGAAACGCCCGCGGATGGAGGGCCAATCCTCCGTGTCCCGCGTCCGACTCAAGGCATCTGCCAACAGGTTGGACTCGGTGGGTAGCCAGTCTGGGTTGATCGAGAGACGGAGGGCCGAGGCGAGGTAATGGACCCGCCGAAGGGAGTCCATGAGGGGCGTCGAGCGGGAGGTCCCCGTCGAGAGTGTGGCGTGGCTACTTGGTCAGGCGGTTCAACCAGGTTTTATGGGTAAATTACGTAAGTGGCCAAATAGTATTTTAGGAGTGTAGTTTACGACTTCTTAGTTCCATGCGCTTAGCAAAATCTGTGCGTCAACCTTGATATAGCCTCTCCCCGAAGTCTGTGCGTGCGGGCGGTCGGGTGTTAGACGCTTGGAATTAGAGGACAATGGGTCGATCGTAGGTGAACGGTGGATGGTGACGATGTGCTTGGACGCGCACTTGTCTTGTCTTGTCATGATGTGACCACGATGGACCCGCGATTGGGCATCGTGCATGCGATATGTGCGCGCGCATGCAGTGAATCGTTGTAACACTTTTGGCCCACTCTCTGGCCTCCCGCGAGCCAGCGAACCACCGCCTCGCTGCGCCGCCACCACTCGCCGACAGCAGGCCCCGGGGATCGATCCCCGTCGAGCATTGGGCCCACCGCGCGACCAAGGAAACGACTGCCCCGGATACGCCCACTATCCGAGGTGGAGAGCGCCGGCTGACCTCCAACAGCCGAGCCGCAGGGTAGGGCGACCCCCACGACTCCGGAAACCAGCGGCTGGCGACGGGGCCGCAACAAATTGGTTTCGGAGCACGAAGCCCGGAGCCGGGAGCTGAGCGAGAGGCGCAGCAAACCAGAGTGACCACGCGGCCTGACAGGGCCGCGGATTCCAGAAGCCTCCAACACCCCAGGCAGCGGTCAGCACCTCCGCGGGTGCTGAATCGCCGTGCTGTGTGCCTGTGGGAGTTTGTTCAGGGAGCCTGAGGAGCTTTTCGTTGGACGATTGGTGTTCGGGGATCGACGGTGCCGAGCGATCGCCAGATCCGCAGATTCGCCAGCAGATTCAGCAGCGGATTCAGTGCATGCGCCAGGCGCCCATCGTGTAGCCGAACACGCGAAGGCCAGCGCCCCTCAGTTGGAAGATTTCGTCAACCTCAGGTGCCACCCGCTGTAGAATAGGGGTGAAGGTCCCGCTCTAGAAGTAGGGGACATCTGCTGCTTCACCTTATTTTGCAGGTACTGCAGGCGGGTCGCCACCAGACCGCTCTGCCACGAGATTGGGGGCCTGATTAGGGGAAGGGGGAGGACATTGAGCACGGCAGTAGGCAGGCCCAGTTGGGTCCAGAGTGCTACCTCCTAGTGGAGGCATCTCCCCTGGAACCGGTCAGAGGGTGAGGCCATTGTCCACCTGAGGTAGACAGGCCAGTCACCCCTTCGGAACCTTGGGTGGCTGAGTCTTCAAATATTAGACAGGCTGGGGGTGCCATAGGCCAACCCAGACCTCCTACAGCGGTCTCGTCCCAGGCAAGGGACACCTTCTTAGGTTGTTCGGCTGTAGCCACAGACGCACCCTCTGGAAAGTTACCAGGTGGACCGAGAGGTCACCCTGCAGAGTACTGGGGGTAACTGTGTGTGAAAGTGATTACTGAAAACCAGTAGAAGCAGGATAACTTAAGTTGGGAGGTAAAGGCTGCTTGGCTACTTGGGGATAGGATTCAGCGGATTTTCAGTAGCCCGAGATCAGGTCTACGCCGATTGACTTCGTTTCAGTACAGTTGATCATCGGATCAGTGTCGTGGGTGGAATCATGGCGGATCGTGATTTGATGGAGCTGAACGGCCATGATGGTGTGAAAGAAATTGACGGGACAGTGGAGACAGTCGCTGGAGCTGGACGTGTGGGAGTTATTGCTGCGTCATACGAGGCGCGGCAACAGAGGATTTTGATTGCCGGGACCGAGCCGGGGGCAGTGGTTTTGGGAAACCCAGAGGGTGCCTTGGTCTCCAGGACCGAAGCTGCACAGGGGATGCAGAATCTCGAGCAGCGAGCTGCATAGGCGATAGCAGGGACTGCCGCTCAGACAGCACATGCCATGAATGTGCTGGCTGATCAGACGGCATCAGCAGTGCAGCATACTGCCCAGACATCTCAGAGGGCAGTTTCCCATTTGGAGGGTCAGACCAGGGAGGCATTTGGGCGGACTGAGACTGCTATGTCCACAATGCATAGAAATGTTTCCAGCAATGCTGACAGACTTGCTGAGCTGGAGAATGCATTGGGACATGAGAGGCAGAGAAATGCAGAGACAGAACATAGGCTGAGGAGGGAACAGGATGCGACTGTGGAGCGGCTTACTAGGCAGCTCCAGGACGCTCTATCCAGGATCGATCAGTTGTCCGCGGACCTGGCTATAGAGCGGTCGCAAAAAGATTCTCAGCCCCGTCAGCAGACTGTGCCTAGACCCCCAGAGCCACCAGCAGCAGTTACATACAGCAGACCTCCGCATTTGCAGCAGGAGGTGGAGATTGTTGCTGATGCTGGCAATCAGACGATGCCACCTGCACAGACCAGCCATGCTGCCCGTCCAGGACGACAGAGGTCCAGATCACACAGGTCGAGGCATGCACGTTCGCCTAGTTCTGACACGACATCATCGAGCGAGTCATCGGGGAGGCGCACTCGCAAGGGGGCTGGGATTTTTGACGTCCAAATAAAACCAAAGGACCCTCCAACATTTTTGGGCAGGACATCTGAGGACCCGGAGGTGTGGTTGGGTCAGGTGTCGAATTTCTTTCGTCTGGTTGGAGGATCGCCTGGGAAGCAAGTTGCATATGCTTCCACTCTGCTCCAGGGAACTGCACAGACCTGGTGGCAGAGAAAGTTGAAGGCATGGGAGGACCCCAAGGACATGCAGACCTTCGGAGAGCAGCTGATCAGCCGGTTTCAAAACACCAACAAGGCTGATTCTGCGATAGCTGCATTGATGAATATCAAGCAGCGCAAAGAGGAGTCCACGCATGATTTCATCTGTAGGTTCGAGGCTGAGTTGGATAAGGTGGACACCTACGATGAATCATGGGTGTTGAAGATGTTCATCTGGGGCCATCCCCAAGACCAGGCGGTACTTGTTTCACAGGGAAAGCCTAAGAGGCTGAGCCAGGCTTTCCAGCTGGCCAGGGACGCTGCATTGGCTGCCCAGATGTCGAGGCGCCCAAGATCAAGTGGACGTGCAGAGGGCAGCATTGGACAGAAAGGCCATGGGCAAGGCCAAGGCAAGCAGCCAGGACAGCATAGTGGACAAGGATCGGCACCCGCTCCTAATGTTGTGTACTATCAGGCTCAAAATAAAAATGTGCAACAAGGGGGCAATCGCGGAAGGGGGCAGGCTGTGAAGCCACCCGTCCCTCCCCAGGCTCCAGTTGTGGTACGCCAGCCTGTACCACAGCAGCCTGGCGGATCTGGACAGAGGGGACGGGGCAGAGGCAACCAGAGGAAGCCCCGGGTAGCAGCTGTAGCTGCCCATGACGATCAAGGGATGGCTGGTCAGCAGGACCAGGTGGCTACACAGCATGCATCCGGGCATGGAACCGATGCTTCTCTGCATCAGGGGCAGGGAAACTGACTGGCCCCCACTCTGGCCAGTCAGGAGTTCATCGGGGGCAACAGGAACAGGTTATCCAGAGAACCTGTATCCTTGAAAACAGAAAACTCAGCATCGCCCAGAGAAGACGTCAGAGGAGAAAGTGGCAGTGGAGAAAGCGGCTGGAAAGACGTCGGTACCGACGCGCACAGCGAGCTGAGCAGAAAAAGGTTTCGGTTGATGACACCAGGGAGACAACTTTAATGTCTCAAGCCCAGCAGGGAGAGACCCCTACGATGTTAGTTCAGATGTTGGAAACCGCTCCAGGTGCTGATGCTGTGGGACAGCCAGCCCCAGGCACTGGAGTTCAGGACCACGTGCTGCTGGTGTTGAACGCCGTGGTGAACGGGACAAGTGTCCCTGCGTTGATTGACAGTGGAGCGAGCAGGTCTTTCATCAGTGACCGGCTTCACTGCCGACCAGCTTTACGGTTTGTGGGAGCATATTCTGCCTTGGAGTTGGCAAACGGGGAAACCATAGTTTCCACCGGAATAGCCCCACGGGTGTTGGTATGCATCGGGAGTGTACCTTGTCGACTATCATTGACTGCAGTACCGATGATGGAAGGGGTTCAGCTGATTTTGGGCAAAGATTGGCTGGATATCATGAACCCACTGGTGGATTGGCGGTCAAACACGGTGTACCTTAGAAACGGCTCACAGCTGGAGCCTATCAAGGGTATCCGTGAAACATCTGGTAAGCACTGCCAGATTGTCGACAAGGGATTGAACGGTCTCCAGCACTATTTCAGAGACCTCAAGAGGGGATCAATGACTCCTACTACAGACTTGGGGAGCAAGTTGGCTGCATTCTGTTCGCCAAAATTTTGGGAATATGATTCTTCGGCGAAGCAGTGGGCCACTCAGCAGTCAGTGCTGAGTAAGGTGTCATCGCCGGGGACGGCCGATGTTCCCCAGGGGGGGAGTACAGCCCCACAAAATTTTTCTCCAGAGGACCCTCACAGACCTCAGGGTTCCCCAAGGTGCAGGACTACAAGGGCAAAGAAAGTGGCTGGGCGATGTGTCAGGCAGCCTGTCAGGAAAAAGTTAGACTTCATCTCGATGAGACAGGCAGCCAAGAGAGCAAACAAAACCGACCAGCCCATGTACTTGTGCGTCCTGAAGGCCACAGACTTCCCAAGTAAAGATAGCAAAAGGCCAAAGTCCAAGGCTGGTGCAGCCAAAGGCATGACTGAGGGCGAAAGGCGGAGATTATCGAAGGAAACAGGCCCAGTGACGGAAGAGGTACCGATTGAGGAGGTTATTCAGAAAAAGGTCAGTGAGGCAGATGAGGCTGTCCGGGAACAGCTGCAGCAAACACTTGAGGAGTTCAAGGACGTGTTCCCAGACAAGCTGCCTTACGGTCCACCACCAAAGAGGATTGTCGATCATGAGATTGACACGCTGCCAGGAGAGGCACCGCCGCACAAAAGCCCATATAGGCTGAGTACGGCTGAGTTGGATGAACTGCGGCGGCAGATCGACACATTGTTGGAACAGGGGTGGATCAGACCGAGTTCTAGCCCATATGGTGCACCCATCCTTTTTATACCCAAAAAGGATGGCAAGTGGAGGATGTGCATCGACTACAGGGCTTTAAACAAAATAACCGTCAAGAATCGGTACCCACTGCCAAAAGTGGAGGAATTGTTGGATCGACTGCACGGGGCTAAATACTTCACGAAGATTGATCTCTCCTCAGGTTACCATCAGATCCGAGTGAGAGAATCAGATGTACACAAGACAGCTTTCGTGAGTCGATATGGCAGTTTTGAATATCTTGTCATGCCATTCGGGTTGTGCAACGCACCAGCGACCTTCCAGAGGATCATGAATACAATTTTGAGGGAAGGCTTGGACCAGTTCGTGCTAGTGTTCCTTGATGATATTTTGATCTACAGCCGGACAAAGGAGGAACACATACAGCACATCAGGGAAGTTCTGACCCGCCTACGGTCGGAGAAGTTGTTTGGGAGATTAAAGAAGTGTGACTTCTTCAGAACCGAGGTGGAGTACTTGGGCTTTGATGTGGGGGCTGAGGGGATCAAGCCTTCACTATCAAAGGTTCAAGCAATTTTGAATTGGCCGACACCAGAGAATGTTACCAACGTCCGTTCATTCTTGGGGCTGTGCAGTTTTTATCGCAAGTTCATACGGTGGTTCAGCGAACTGGCAGCGCCCATGACGGACTTGACGAAGAAGGACAGGGCCTTTGTTTGGAGTGACGAAGCAGAAAAATCATTCAATCGCTTGAAGACAGCCATGGTGACTGCACCAGTTTTGCAGTTACCGGACTTCGACCGGGAATTTGTGGTTACCACAGATGCATCAGGCGTTTCAGTGGGTGGTATACTACAGCAGGACTTTGGCAACGGGCTGCAACCCGTTTGCTATGAGAGTAGGAAGCTCAACCCGGCCGAGACCCGGTACAGTGCATACGAACGAGAACTACTGGGCATCACTTGGGCTGTTGGGAAATGGCGGCATTACTTGGCCAGCCGCCACTTCGTCATCCAGACAGATCATGACTCACTGAAAAACCTGCCCAACCAGCCTGCAGTGAACAGGAGGGTGTGGAAATGGGTGCAGGTTCTGCAGGGCTACGATTGCGATATTGTCCATATACCAGGAAAGGACAACCCTGCAGATTTTCTGACGCGCAGGAGTATTCAGGAGTTGAGATGCATGGCAGATGTGCGTGCAGAAGAGGAGTCATTGGTCCAGCGTCTTCGTCTTCATGAGGGTGACAGCGGGGAAAACGATATTCAAAAGAAACTGGATGAAATATTTAAAAAGTCCAGTCCTGGGGGTGCAGTGGTGGCTGCAAGTGGGGAGCAAAATTCTTTACATTCTTTATTGGTGACCAGCACCAGGATTACTCTGGAGGAAGACTTGAGGAACTCTATAAAAGAGGGCTACAAGCAAGACAGCAGATGGGCAGAAGTTTTGAACAATTGGAATCTGCCCAAGGACGAGTCACCAGGATCGGGAATCGTGATTACCGATTGAACCATGGATTCATTGAAATCAAGTTGAAGGACAACACCGAGGACCGGCAACCTTGGAGATTGGTGGTGCCAGATGTGGAGGACGCCCGCAAGAAGATTATGGCAGAGATACATACCGTACCATATGCGGGACATCTTGGTTACCACAAGACACTCAAGAAACTACAGCAGAATTTCTACTGGCCAGATCACACAGTGGATGTAAGAGACTTTGTGCTGGGATGTGAGGTCTGCCAGTCAGAGAAGAGTGTCCACAAGTTGCCAGCAGGACTCCTTCAGCCTTTGCAACTTCCAGAAGAAAAATGGAGTGATGTCAGCCTCGACTTCATCATGGGTCTACCGGTCAGTGAAAGGAAAAACGATGGGATTCTCACAGTGGTGGACCGAGCTACCAAGATGGTACACTTAGTACCAGTCCAGCAGACCATCACTGCTGCTGAGACAGCTCGAGTCTACTGGGAGCAGATTGGACGACTTCACGGGATCCCCAGATCGATCGTCAGTGACCGAGATCCACGATTTGTGTCGAAGTTCTAGCAAGAATTCTGGAAGATTTTGGGTAGCAAGCTGAGGATGTCCAGCGCTCACCACCCCCAGACAGATGGACAGACAGAGGCAGCCAACAGGGTGGTGGAGCAAGTACTCAGGTGTACGATCCATGGCAGTCAAGAAGTCACTCATTGGGAGAGATACTTGCCCATGGTGGAATTCGTGATCAACAGCAGCGCATCGCCATCCACGGGGTACACACCCTTTTATCTAAACTATGGCTTTGAGCCAGTGACCCCGTTGGATCTGATCAAGGATGTAGACCAGACCAACATTGAAGGTGTCAACGTCTTTGTTAACAGGATGAAGAAAACATTCAGAATGGCGATGCAATCAGTTCATCAGGCTCAGCAAAGGCAGAAGCGTCAGGCCGATCAGCGGCGCAGAGAACAGAGGTTTCACAGTGGGGAACAGGTGCTACTCAGTACAGAGCATTTGCAGTTGAAGAATGCACCTGTACGCAAACTGAAGCGACGGTTCGTAGGACCATTTGCTGTGGTCCGTCAGGTGGGATCAGTGGCCTACGAATTGAAGCTACCAGAAGGGTGGAGGATTCATAATGTCTTTCACACCAGTTTGCTACGACCATTTAGATCGTCCAGATGGTCTACCCCACCGGAGGTAGATGACGCCGAGATCGAGCCAGAAGCTGATGAACCGTACGAAGTAGAGAAGCTGCTGCGATGGAGATGGGCAGGACCCAGTGGCAGGAGGCACAAGGAATTTTTGGTGTTATGGACAGGGTGGAGTATTGACGATGCCTCCTGGATACCGGCTGGAAATTTCACCTACGCCAGAGAGCTCCAGAAGATGATCAAGAGGGACAAGCCCGAGGAAGACACTAGTATGGGATAGTGTGCTTTCGGGGGCGAAAGCTACCCCAAGGGGGGAGTAATGTGACGTGGCTACTTGGGGTAAGGCAGTTATTTGACATTTTCTGGAGTAGGATTACGTAATTGGCCAAATCGACCTTTTGTGAGTGTTATTAAGAGCTTCCTGGTTCCAACGAGCTTTTAAACGCCCGATTCCGTTAAGAATTGACGAAGATATGGCCTCCTGAAGTCGTAGTACTTAGGGCCAGGGGGTCGGGTGTTAGACGCGTGGAATTAGAGGACAATGGGTCGATAGTAGGTGAACGGTGGATGGTGACGATGTGCCTGGACGCGCACTTGTCTTGTCTTGTCATGATGTGACTGCGATGGACCCGCGATCGGGCATCGCGCATGCGATATGTGCGCGCATGCAGTGAATCCATGTAACACTTTTGGCCCACTCTCTGGCCTCCCGCGAGCCAGCGAACCACCACACCGCTGCGCCGCCACCTCTCGCCGACAGCAGGCCCCGGGGATCGATCCCCGTCGAGCATTGGGCCCACCGCGCGATCGCCGATTCGACTGCCCCGGATACGCCCACCGTCCGAGGTGGAGAGAGCCGGCTGACCTCCAACAGCCGAGCCGCAGGGCAGGGCGACCCCCACGACTCCGGAAACCAGCGGCCGCCGACGGGGCCGCAACAATACCGATTGTCCGAAGACGGCCTTCAAGACCCCCTTCGGCAGCTATGAATTTCGGGTCCTCCCGTTCGGTCTCACGAACGCCCCTGCGGTCTTTCAATCGATGATGAACCGCATTTTTGGCCCCTATTTGGGGCAGTTCGTCTTGGTTTACCTGGACGATATTCTGATCTTCTCCCGATCCGCTGAGGAGCATGAGGTCCATCTCACCCAGGTCTTGGAGAAGTTACGCGAGCACCAGCTCATTGCCCGCTTGGAGAAGTGTCGTTTCAACGCCGCCTCCATTCAATACCTGGGTCACATTGTCTCGGCTGATGGCATCCGGGTGAACCCCGCCAAGGTCGCCGCCGTACGTGACTGGCCTCGCCTTCGGACCCCCCGCCAGGTCCGCCAATTCCTTGGGCTCGCCAATAATTGGCGAAAATTGGGAAATAATTATTATTTCCGCAAATTCCTTCGCGGTTTTTCCCACATGGTGGGTCCCTTGGTCGCACTCACCCGAGAGAAGCACGCCTTCCATTGGGATGAGCCCGAGCAGACGGCTTTTGACTGGGTCAAGGAGGCCCTCACCTCAGCCCCCCTTCTCCGCATGCCCGTCTTCTCTCAACCTTTCGAGGTTGTCGCGGATGCCTCGGGTTACGCGCTTGGCGCTGCCCTCCTCCAGGATGGGCAACCCATTGCGTTTGAATCCCGCAAGCTTGGGAAGGCGGAGGTCAATTACTCCGCCACCGAGCGTGAGCTCCTGGCGGTCGTCCACGCCCTTCGCGTGTGGTGCTGCTTTCTGGAGGGCGCCTCCTTTCGGGTCGTCACGGACCATTGTCCCTTGACGTACCTCAAGTCCCAGGTTCACCTCAGCTCCCGCCAGGCGCGCTGGTCGGAGTTCCTTTAGCAGTTCGACTTTGCGTGGGAATATCGCCCAGGCCGCATCAACTGCGCCGACCCCTTGAGTCGGCATCCCGCTCTTGACCCGACCGACGACTCCTCTGCCGGGCCCGCTTCGCCCGCGGCCGCCACTCCGGCTGCCTCTCCTCCGGTTGCCTTCATTGCGGCTTTGTCTCGACCCTCCCGCACCGGTCAGGGTCTCACCGGCCTCGCTCAGGACTTGGCGGATGCCTGCACGACTTACGCTGATCTCCAGCGTGATGCCGCTCGCTATCGGTTGGTCCGTCATGGCGGCCTTTGGTACCACGGCGATCAGGTCTTCGTGCCTCCCTCTATGCATTTACGCATCATGGAGGCGGGTCACTGTCCCTCCTATGCCGGTCACTTCGGGGAGACGAAGACGGTCGACTTTATTCACCGTTATTATTACTGGCCCCACAGCCGTAGAGACATTGCGGCGTTCGTGGCAGGATGTCATACCTGCCAGGTCTCCAAGCCTCGGGCCGGTCCCTCCACGGGGGAATTGCAGCCTCTCCCCATTCCGGATCACGAGTGGGCCAGTGTTTCCATGGACTTGATCGTTCAGCTCCCTCGGACCACGTCTTTCCCTCACTACGACGCCATCGTCGTTTTTGTGGATCGACTGACCAAAATGGTCCACATTGAGCCCACCCACAGCGCGATTGACGCCGCTGGCCTGGCTGACATCTTCATGGAGCGTGTTCATCGTTACCATGGAATTCCCGAGTCCATCATCTCGGATCGCGGCCCCCAGTTTACTTCGGCCTTCTGGCAGGCTTTATTGGCTCGCCTTAACGTGCAGTCCCACCTCTCCTCTGCCTATCACCCCCAGACTGATGGCCAGACGGAGCGCACGAACCGCACATTGGAAGACATGCTACGGCGGTATATTGGGGCTGCCCATACCGACTGGGATCGCCTCCTCTCTTGCGCTGAATTCGCCATCAACAATGCGAAACAAGAGAGTACCGGTTACTCCCCATTCTTTCTCAACTATGGGCGTCACCCTCAGACCCCTTTTTCTCAGTCGCTGCCTCTCAAACAGCGCACCTCGCTGCCCCTTCGCAGCAATGGCCGCGGCCTCCAGCGTCGGCCCGCCAAGGCTTGGGCTCAAGCCCACTTGCCTCAGATCCCCGGTGTGCCTGCCTTCCTCCAAGATCGGGAATCCGCGTTACGTTGCGCCAAGCAATGTTTACAGAATGCCCAACAGCGCATGAAGCACTGGGCCGATCTTTGACGGAAGGCAGAGTCGTTTCAAGTGGGGGATCTGGTGCTTCTGTCCACCCAGAACCTCCACTTGAAACACCCCGGTACCAAGAAGCTCTTGCCCAAGTGGCTGGGCCCATTCCGGATTCAGACGCGCATCAATCCCGTCGCTTTCCGGCTGGATCTGCCTGTCGCCCTGCGCCGGCCGCACCCGGTCTTCCATGTTTCCTTGCTTCGCCGGTACATCCAGGGCCACTCGGTGTTGCCTCCTCCCCCTCCCCCGGTGTTATTGGATGAGGAGCTCGAGTATGAGGTCGAGGCCCTCCTCCAGAAGACCATCGTCCGGCGTGGTCGCACCAGTCAGCCCTACTACTTGGTTAAATGGAAGGGCTATGATATGGGTCACAATTCCTGGGAGCCCCTCCGCAACCTCACCCATTGTGAGGAAGCGTTGCAGCGCTTCGCACTCCAGGCTCAGCAGGACCCTTCGCTGATTCGTCCGCCTAAGGAGGCCTTTCAGCCGCCGCTTCGGCACCCTCCGCCATCTTCGAGCTAGCCCTTGGCTGGTCCCCATGCTCCTCTTGAGCCCTACATTTTGTGTCTTGTTTTGCAGCCCTCGTCTCCGGCTGGATGAGCCTGTTCCCCCCTTCCCCGCTGTTCATCAGGCGGGGGTGCTTGCGGGACGCTCGATGGGTCACTCTCCTGATTTGGCTGGCGCAGCGGGATCCTTGATCCCCACCCTGCCTTCTGGGAGTGCCTGGGGGTCCTTTTCTCCCCTATCTCTTTCTATTGCCCTTCCCTTCCTGGCCGTCCAAGGGTTGCGGCGCGTATTGGGGGCTGTTGTGACCCTTATAGGGTGCCCGCATTGTCTCTTATTACTTGGTACGGGTTTAGAGGTAGGCGATGCAGGGTTCTCCACGGATTCTCGGAGGGGGGCTGTGCTGGACATGCCACCCCCTCCCTTGTTCCTCGCTCCTTGTTATGCCTCTTGCCCATTTTGGGGGGGGGGCAGTTTCGACTGTCCTCCCCTATGTGTGTGTGCCTCTCCCGCTCCCGCCCTTCCCGGGACCCGGTTACGCCATCTTCCTGGCTCCTCGTAGTCGATGCTATTCGGGGTTCCCCTATACCGTGAGCCCCCCTGACCCCTACGCACAGACTTCCCCTGTGCGTTCTTGTTACCCACCTCCTTGGGTTCGGCACCTCACTGCTGCCCAATGACTTTTCACCGTTGCACACCACGTTGTTTCCCTCGCGGCTCCTTCCCGCGCTCTCTCTGGTGTTCGTCGCCCCCACACTCTCTTCGCCCCCCGCCCCTTCGGCGGGCTACTGGCGCCCCTTCCCCCCCCCCCGCTCATAGTCCCTCCCGCTTCTCGCATCAGATTGCCCAGTCCGACCTTTCTCGGACATCCAATCGTCGCGGGTCGCGACTAAGGGGGGGGGGGGGAGTGATGTACCGCACTAACCGGTACCCGGGGGTATCGACAACCCCCTACGGTAACCGGCCCAAGAGGGCTACGGTTACGATAGTGTAGGGGTTAGAGTTGTTATACCGGCACTAGGGCGGTGGCCACCGGTGCCTGGGGTACCCCCAGGTACCGGCGCTCGGGTGTGGCCCCAAGTACGTAGTACTTGGGGTCCGGTGCTGGGTCCCGGCTTAATGGCCTTCGAGCGCCCGTACCGGTAGGCTTCTCTCACCCCCCTGTTGCGCGCTGCCGCGCAACAGTATGTGGGCCAAGCTCAAGTAGGCCGAGAAGCCCAAATAGAGCCCGCGAAGACTGGCTTTGCCAAAATGGGGGCCAGATAAAAGCTCACGGATACTAGAATTTGAACCAGACTCTGTAGAGCCATACAACAGACCGCAGAAGTGTCGAGCCATATAGACCAAGCTTCATAGCGATCGGCTCAGTATCTTGGATGAAGGCTGGAAGATGGCCTCTGATAGGTTTGGCATGCGACTAACCACCGCGCAGTTGGTGAAGATCCAACAGTGGTACGGCCCCAGTATGGCGGATCAGAACACCAAGGAGGATCCCATTCGGCCTGAAAAGATGGCTTTTACACTCAAACATATACCTGAGCCATGGGATCTTAGTGAAGGCAGCCCTGAGAGGCCAGACCCAAATGATCTTTACCAACGGTGGGAGGAAATTTTGGAGTTGTCTTTTTTATCCTGTGCATCTCTGTTACCATGAGATATGTCGAAAAGATTGCAAGTATATAAAATGGACAAAGAGTAGTGACATACTCGTAACCGGGAATAGTTTACTCATGCAAAGTAGCTCGGTGAGCAAAAAGCTCGTAGAGATCGTCGGAATAGGGAGCAGAAGGCTCTTCGATAAGAAAAGGATAAACAGTTAAATCCCAACAAATATGAGCAAAAACGAGCGAGGAAACAACAGTGTAAAACTAAAGTCTGTCAGTTCCTTTTTGTAGGTGGTAGCCAAAAGGTGCAGCACATTAAGTCCGTGAACTTGGCTGACGAGTTGGACTCAGCGGAGCAAGCCAAAGCATTTAAGTAGCTTGAGAAAGCACCGGCAGACAAAGCACTTGTGATGTGGTTACTTGGGGTTAGGCAGTTATTAACGTTTTCTAGAGTGGAAATTATTAATCTTGGAATATTGGCCTTTGAAGGTGTTATTTAGAGCTTCTTGGTTCCAAAGCGCTTTTAAATGCCCGATTCCATTAAGAAACGACGAAGTTATAGCATCCTAAAATCGTAGTACTTAGGGCCAGGGAGTTGGGTGTTAGATGCTTGGAATTAGAGGATAATGGGTCGATCGTATGTGAACGGTGGGCGGTGACGATGTGCCTAGATGCGCACTTGAATTGTCTTGTCTTGATATGACTACAATGGACCCGTGATTGGGCATCACGCATGCGATATATATGCGCGCATGCATTAAATTTGTGTAATTGTTTTGGCCCACACTCTGGCCTCTCGCGAGCCAACAAACTGCCTCACCACTGCGCCGCCACCTTTCGCCAATAGCAGGCCCCGGATATCGATCCCTGTCGAGCATTAGGCCCACCGTGTGACCACAGGATTGACTGCCCCGATTACGCCCACCGTCCAAGGTGGAGAGGCCAGCCAACCTCCAACGGCTGTGTTGCAGGACAGGGCGACCCCAGAGCCTCCGGAAACTAGCGGACTACAACCCCATAGGTTCTGGTTACCTGGGGTTGGGTCAGGGGTACTTGACAGCTGCACAGGGGGTGCCATTTGCTCTTGTTTACATGTATCCCAAGAGGGAACTTCAGGTGAGCATGCCAAAGATGAATAGTCAAGGCATAAAACACCCAAAGTGGAATGAAGATAAGCAGGCTTTGATAAAGTGGTTGCAAGGAATCAACTAACTTTCGTGCAAAATGTCGGTAAGGGGGTCACGGAAAACAACAGAACACGCATCCTCTTCTCTTTTTGTGCACTCAGAAATAGCAATGTTGCACACAAATTTCCCTGTTTTCTGACGGCCAATCTTGAGCATAACTGTTTTGCCCAAAAAAACACATAATCGCAATGTTGCGCACAAGTGCAGCCTTTCGGACCTTACCGACATTTTGCACAAAAGGCTGTTAATCATTATATATTTCAAAACCACTGTTGCATCCTAGTGATACATGAGGATTGTTGGTGTGGGGCTCTTGCTCTGTTTGAGCCATAGACCCGGGCATCTAAGTCCTTGCGAGGACCTAGGCGGGACCACCCCGACCTACTCCCTTATCATATATTATCGTATAAGTTGGTTGGGGTATCGTTACCATATCTCGGGCACGGCATCCCCCACACAAGGAGCCAATAGTAGGGCGTCCCCCACATCAGGCCACTGTGCATAACTTTCGTCCCCCTCAGGGAGGTGGGACGTCCCCGTCTCAGTGCGGTGATATGGGAGTAGACACATGCTTGGTTTCTGGGCCTGCTGTGGGTGGTGGAAACTAATTGTGCATCTTGCCACATGCCCAGTTATCCACACATGAAGTATTACCTATATACTGAAGAGAAAGAGTGGCTGTTACATAGAAAATATTTCTATGGACAACCCTTATTAAAACTCTTCCTTCAACTTACGGGCTAGAAAGATATTACTACACTATAATGTGCAATCCCCCTCGAATACCTCTCGGCCTACCCATGACCTCTTGGCCTCAAATCTAGGAAATGTTCACGATGCACAAGTGTTGTGTGAACAACGTCTTTGGTTCTTCATATGAGCGGAGTGAGATGCAACGCAAAGGCGCGCGAACCAATTATCCGTGCGGAGGCTTCGCATCGAGCGCAGTGAGGCGATTCTGATATTTTGGCCATTTTTGGGCCATTTTGCTGCATTGAAATGAGGGCTTTGGGGACGGTCTGGGTGCTTGAGGGGATGGTGAATTAAGTACAGGGTGACTTGAAGGTTATGTAACCGTGCTGTGTGCCGTAGGGACAAGACGTTGGGAACCTTGTAACGAATATCCCATTTTGCTATCACTACTTGCCTGCAAACCGCGCGCAAGGCAATGCCGGACCCAATCCGCCCTTCTGACTGACGCACCGCAGAGGCCGTTCTGCCAAAGGGCCCACCACATCTACGCCATATCAAGATCGATCAAGCGACCGTGCCGATTACGCCTGGCCAAACGCTGGAGGGATCGTCGATCCATTGCACGGTGATACGAAAAGATTGTTGGTGTTGGGCTCCTGCCCTCTTTGAGCCACGGACCCGCCTCGCCGGGCACCTAGGTCCTTACGGGGACCTAGGCGGGACCACCCCTCCTACTCCTGTATTCTACTATCTAGAGCGGTTACCATGGGTTGAGGATTAGTTAACTTGGGTAGGGCGTCCCCCACACCAAGGGCCATTAGTAGGGCGTCCCCCGCATCAGGCCGCTGCGCGTAACATTCGTCCCCCTCAGGGAGTGGGGCGTCCTCGTCCCAGTAAATGGATACAAGAGTAGAAACTTAATTGTATACACCACAACTGGCTATGCAATTTGCCACATACCCAGTTTGTGTGGTTGTGTTGCAATTGTGTTGAAGAGAAAGAGTGGTTGTTACATGACCTTTCGGCCTCCCTACAACCCTCATTAAAACTCTTCCTTCAGCCCGTAGGCTGGAATGTTCAGTTCCTGACCTTTCGGCTTATGTCCATTTTGAAAAATGTCAAACCATGCAGATCAACCTGTGTAGCCCTGGCCTCCACTGGCCATCCAACCCCGACCCCCTCGAGGGTGCGGCTACTGCTGCTGCCTCTTCTGACACCTACGAGTAGGGGCTCTTGGGGGGTTGACAAGAGGACCGTCATGATCCACCCTCTCCCCGCTCAAAATTGCAAGGGTCATAGCATTCATATGCCCAAACAATGTGTGAGAGCGGGGTCCAGTATAACCGGTGTTCTTCTGGGCCTATTTCAGCAGGATTTGCCACATGCACATTCGCGCTTTTAGTTCATCACATCATGTACTTTTTGTACTGCAATCAGTTCACACATGCACAACCTGAGTTCTGCCATTTTCAAACACTTGAACTAGTTCTTGTGCATTGGCAACTACCTTTGTTGATTCCCAGCTGTGATGTTCATGACCATAACCTAGCCATTTGACAAGGTACTCTACGGAGTCTTGTCGTCGGCCACGCTTTTTAATCCTCTTATCCAAGATGCGTTCAACTTTATATTCCAGTTCTCCTTCGATTTTGGTAGGAACTGGTGGTGGCTGTACTCTGCCACTTGCCTTATAGGGCTTAATCTTTGATACATGAAACACTGGATGTATCTTATGCATGCTTTCCGGTAGTTCGAGTCGATATGCGACAGAACCTATCCGGTCGAGGATGGTGAAGGGCCCAATCCACCTCGGTAATAATTTTCGAGTTCCAGGGTGTTTGAGGGTGATATGTTGTGTCGAAAGGAGGACGTCATCTCCTTTATTAAACATCACATCCCTCCTATAGCGGTCAGCATGCTTTGACTGCCTGTCTCGTGCTTTTTCTAAGCACGCCCTGGCCTCCTTCAGCGCTGATTGGATACGGTGATCAAATCGTGTCATTGCTGGTAATCCCTCCACGAGGGGTGTACCAGTATGCCTTAAATAAGGCTGTTGGGCCCTATCAATGGCCACTGCCAAGCCGCGGGCATTCGGATTGTCATAGCCTTTCAAAGGCTTCCGAATTTGCACCCCAAGAGCTAAGGGACTCTTTGGGTGTTGACCGTAGTTCAAATAAAATGGGGTCTCCTGGGTGGAACTGTTTTTCGAGTTGTTCATTGCAAACTCGGCCATGGCTAACAGTTCATCCCACGCGTCATGGTCAAAATGCGTATAGCTACGTAAGTAATTCTCCAGAATCCGATTCATGACTTCGGTCTGGCCATCCGTCTGTGGATGGTACGCAGTGCTCATGTTGAGCTGGATTTTCCACCTCTCGGCCAGGTACCGGTAAAACCTGGAAGTGAACCGAACGTCTCTGTCGGACACTATCTGAGAAGGGAGACCGTGGTGCCTTATCACATTCTGCACCAACAGGTCAGCTGCTCCTTCCGCGGAGAGCTCAGTAGTCATGGCTGCAAGGCGGACCATTTTGGTTAGTCTATCGACAAACACGACGATAGCATCATGACCTCCCTTAGTTTTTGGCAGTTGTGTTATGAAGTCCATGGACAATTCAGTCCATGGCTCCTCAGGAATGCCCAGAGGCTGTAATAAGCCTAGGGTCTTCTGACGAGAGTACTTAGCCTGTTGACAAACCAGGCAAGTATCAACATATAGTTGCACTTCTCGTCGCATTCCTGGCCACCAGTAATACCTCTGGACCAAGTCCAAGGTTTTGGCTTGACCAAAGTGTCCTGCACTTGGATGGTCATGAGCCAACTGGCAGATCTCAGTCCGCAGACTGTTTGGTATATATACCTATTTGCCTCGCAGCCATAAACCGTTTGTACAGCGCATCTCTTGCTGCTGTTTCACAGACTCAAGCTGGGGATCTTGGCCATAGGCCTGACGGGTCTCTACTGTCTCTGTTATCTTTTTCTTTTGTCCCCGCTTGCGTATTGCTCCTAAGCCACATACAACCAATTGACTCTTCCTCCTAGCCTCCTGTTCATCAGGTGATGGAGGAATACGAGAGAGTGGATCAGCCACGTTCTTTCGCCCTGGGCGATATTCCCAGTCAAAGTCAAACTGTTGTAAAATCTCTGACCACCTAGCCTGTCTTCAGCTCAACTATGGTTGTGACTTAAGATAGGTCAATAGACAATGGTCCATTACCAGTTTGAAGCGTGTCCCTTCAAGGTAACATCTCCACAACTGGACAGCATGGATGGAAGCTAAAGCTTCTTGATCTGTCATGCTGTAGTTCAACTCCGCTGGGAGGAACTTTCTGCTGGTATAGCAGATTGGATGATTATCCTGCATCAGAATTGCCCCCACTGCAGTTTGAGATGCATCTACGATGACCTCAAAAGGTCTCTCAGGGTCTGGCATCTTGAGCAATGGAGTTGTGGTTAAACACTCTTTTATATGCTCAAATGTCTCTTGACATTTTGCTGTCCACTCCCACTTGCCATTTTGTTTGGTCAAGTCCGTCAAGGGAGTAGCCATTTTCGAATAGCCCTGTATGAACTTTCGAAAATAGTTTGCCAGCCCGAGGAACTACTGTACATGCTTTACGCATTGTGGTACAGGCCAGTTCTTAACCTTTTTGATCCCTTCGGCATCTGCGCGTATACCCTCTTGAGACATAACATGTCCCAAATAGGATATTTCCTCCTTGTTGAATTGATATTTGTGCATGCGACAATACAACTTCTGTTGTCTTAGCACCTCTAACACATGTCAAAGGTGTTTAAGATGTTCTTCAGCAGTTTGGCTAAACACTAAGATGTCGTCCAGATAAACCAAAACGTGTTTGCCAATTTGATCACCAAATAAATGGTGCATCATCTGCTGGAATATTGCTGGGGCATTCGCGAGTCCAAAAGGGAGTACCTTAAACTCGTAAAGACCCAGCGGCATCACAAAAGCCGTTTTGGCACAATCTACCTTGTCAATTCGAAGTTGATAGTACCCTTGCTGCAAGTCTATGGCCAAAAAGACCTTGGCTCCTTGCAGTTGATCCAAAAGGGTATCTATCCGAGGGATCGGCCACTTGTTTTTAATAGTGGCTTTGTTCAATGCTCGATAGTCAATGCACATTCGGAGGGTGCCATCCGGCTTTGGTACAAAAAGTACTGGAGCCCCAAAAGGACTACTGCTCTCCATGATCAGACCTTTTCTCAACAGGTAATCCACCTGGGATCTGATCTCGTCCATTTCTTTTGGACTATACTACAAGGCTGGTCGCTTTACCGGTTTGGTATGTTCCTCAAGTGGGATGGTCAAAGCCACTCCACGATCCGGTGGAAGGCCCTCAGGGAGTTCCTTAGGAAAAAGATCCTTGTACTCCTCTAAGAGAGCTGTTATGTGTGCTGGGTTCACAGCATTCGAAATGGTCTTTCGACCTGTATTGGCCGAAGGGCCTGGTGCGTCCCCCTCAGGGAGGTCACCAACCCGGCAAACCAAAACCAAACAGAGAGGAGAACCCCGGTGATAGGCTCGACGAGCATAACCCAGAGAGCACAAATGACCCAACCGACATGGAGGCGAGGGTGGGGTAGTGGGTGACCGTTGAGCACTGCGAAGTGTAATCTCGCGGCCACGGTTAACCATGCGGATATGTCCACAACGATAATCAATGACACCGGCGTGCTCATAGAGCCAATTGTCGCCAAGGATAATATCATAGTCGTCAGAGAGGTCAATGACTACACAACGGACAATATCCTTATATTCTTGGATGGTTAAGGGTACATCGACCACCACTAAGGAAGGGAGTGAAGAACCGTCAGCCAGGAGAACTGCAGTCTCCGGCGGTGTGGAGTCCACACAAGAGGGTGTGGAGAACTCCGTAGGATCGACAAGATGTCGAGTAGCATGTGCTAACCGCTGAAGGCGGTGCAAGCGACAAAGCTGTCGTTGAGATGCCACATTTGGCTGTTTAGGGGCGAGGCCTAAACGTCGACAGCATGTCGGGTTTATGTAGGCTGTACCGGTCGCCCCCGTATCAAAGAGGATGGTCGCGGGTTGGTACCCTACTTGACCGGTAAAGGTTAAACGAGGGTGGTCTTGAGAAACCCCACTAATGCGGTTTCCCGCGGTCCCTTTGGGGGTTGTTAGTACACATTGACCGGCCAAGGAATGCCAGGCATCTCCTTGCGATCTGGACGATCCTCACACGGTTGAGTGAACAACCGAGTACCCTTAGGGTAATGAACTAGAGTGCGCATTTGACGCAGTCTAGGATCATCAAGGAAATTCCGCCACACGGGTAGAAGAATGCATGCACCCACTTGTTGTGGAGCCTTTGCCCGTTCGGTGAAGTAATGGTCTAAGAAAGAACCAGCATTCTTAAAAGGTGGATTAATCCACACAAATTCATGAGACAACGGTTTCGTTAAGAAACTCGTGTCTTTTGAACAATATCGCGAACACAGCGCGTTATCCCCTTTCGGGTTAAAATAGGCGTCCAGGGTAAATTGTTGTGAATCCAAGGATTGGATATGCCTGAAGTGCACAGGGTTCAATATTCGATCAGAATGATCCACTTCATTCTGCAGCCCCTTTCGGGTTTCTCCAGATTGTGCATTTGTTTGATGCATTTTCATCACATGACTGGCAGCAATTTGCAATTGGTTCAGTTTAGGAACTGGAACGGTCGGTGCCACATTCTTTTGCACATCCATGGGTGCAGTCAGAAGTTTAGCACTGTTCACAGTATCCTTTCGTACTACCAGACACAATGCATGTGAACTCTTGCCCACTGTTTTCACAGTTCGATCGGGTCTCACCTGCATGGAGGGAAGTGTCCCCGATCCCGGGCAGTCGCCACTCGATAGATGGCCGGCATGGAAGGGTTTAAAGCATCTAAAACACCTCCCTGCCCGTTTCAGTACTTTTATCATCGTCTCGCGCAACTGCGCTCGATTGGTGACCAGCTTCCCTTCCATGGGATCGCGTATATCTGCATGCGGCTCATAAATGCGATCACCATGGGCCTGTGGACCATTCTTCAAGTCAGCACGAGAACCTTTAGGAATCATTCCCCCTGGACCTTTCGGCCTATTGTTCAGCACGGGTTTTCCCCGGTTATCCACTCGCAATGCATGATGCTTGTGAATAATCTTATTAGGGGGCAAACGGTTACTCGTGTTTGGTCTGCCATTTCAGTTTTCATTTTGGCGTGAGCCATATAACTTGTACTCCTGGTCATATGTTGGCCCCACTTTGTACAAATAAGCTCTCAAGCTCACATAAGTGGTCCATTGCTCATCATCTTTATTTAGCAAACATTTTCTTTTTATATCTGGACGAAGTTCAGTATATAGTGCATGCAACTTGGAAAAATCATCCAGATCATTCTCACATTTGAAAAACATCTGTTCCAAGAGCTGCATATATTTAATCATATCAGGACCCGAGGTCCTTGCCTTCGTAAAGGTTGCTATGTTACGCGCACCGGCCTAATGTGGGGGACGCCCTACTACTGGCCCTTGGTGTGGGGGACGCCCTGCCCAAGATACCTATCCTCAACCCATAGTAACCGCTTTAGGTATTAGGATACGGGAGTAGGAGGGGTGGTCCCGCCTAGGTCCCTGTAAGGACCTAGGTGCCCGGCGAGGTGGGTCCGCGGCTCAAAGAGGGCAGGAACCCCACACCCACAGATTTTACGTATCATTTGGTTTCAGAGCCACCTGGGGGTGGCTACCACGCTTCCGCCTGGGCGGACGCGCAAGCTCGGAGCAGCGGGCTCCCTCCCCGGCCTCCCCCATGGAGGCCGAGGAATTGGACCCTGAAGCCCGGAAGGGCAGCCCCGCATCTTCGGGTGCGGAGGAAGATTCACCCCGGAAGGGGACGCCGACCAGTTCGGTCGGCGAAGACGTTACAACCCGGAATGGGCAGGGAAAGGAAGAAGTCCGGAAGGACATAGCCGGCCCATCGTCGCGACAAGATGAGTCGGAAGGAGATGACCAGCCGATGGCAAAGGCAGAAGAAGCTCCAGAAGAGGAGGTGCTAGAACCGGGTACGGTGGCGGCTCTACTGCAGGCGCCGGGCATCATGGAGCTTCTGGAGAAAATGGCGGCCATGGCGGCTCAATAAGCGAGGGCGAAGCGGGATGAAGAGACCGCTGAGAAGATCCTCACCCTCGGGATCGAAGCGGACAAGGCAAAGAAAGAGGCCCGCAAAAACGAGATCGCCATGAGGAAGGCGAAAAAACTGAGCCGCCAAGCAGAAGAAGCCAACACCGCCACAGAACAACATGTCGCCCAGCTGAGCAATCGCCTGCTAAAGCAGAAACTGCGGGCTCAGGAGGCGGAAGAGAAGGTCGCTCAGCAGGCGAAACAGCCCAAAAAGGGTCCTGGTCCATCTGAGCTGTAGAGGTGGCCACTCAGAGGTGCCATCCGGTCCGTTAAATCCGGTTCGTTAATTTTTATCAGCTGTCCGTTAAATTTCGTTAAAGAAAAAGGGAGAAAAATTCAGAAAAAAGAGAAAAATCCAAAAAAATCGAAAAAAAACCCAAAAAGTCACAACAACTGCGGCTAGTTGAAAATCTAGTATACATAGGTTGAAATAAAATACAAACATACTCTCTAATAGCGAATTTCATAAACTATAAGTATGAAAAAAACCCAAAAATCCCCTAAAAATCCAAAAATCCGCTAATTTTTGGTTAATTTTTGTTTTTTTCGTTATTTTCCGTTAATTAACGGAAAATTAACGGAAATTAACCTCTGTCCGCTATTAACGGATCTGGGTGGCCACCTCTACTGAGCTGTTGCCAAGGATTCCAGAAGTGGAGGGCGACTGGAAGACCGTCGGCAAACAGCGGCCCAAGCGGAAGAGCCCGTCGCCAGGTGAGACGGTGCCGAAAATTCGGACGAGTGAGAAAAAAGGCCGGAAGGTCCAGCCCGTTGGGCAAATGGCAGAGATCGGAGGCCGGAAGGTCGAGACCCATGAGCCAAGGGTCAGGTCACAGGTGCACATAGGGACACCTAGTGAACCGGAACAGAGCAGTGACGAGTCACTCACAGAAAGCGCTTGTGCTGTATGTGGACCTAGTCCAGAAAGGCCGAAAGGTCATGATTGGAGCCCCCGGAGACCTGCATTACCGGAGTGGGGGCCGGGAGAAAGTGCCAGGGTGCTGGAATTCATTCCGGACACTGGTACACCATATAGTCGGCAACCGCTATGCCGAGATATGTGTAGAGGTGGCCCCATCTGTCCGTCCCCAACAGAATTTGTTTGGCTCCATTAAAATTCTGTACAATCAACAGAATTTATGAGGGAGCCACAGAGAAAAAAAGCGTTTTACAGAAACGGGTAAGGCCATACTGACGTTAGCATAGACAACTATAGAAATCCACATAGCCTTACAGAATGAAACCAAGTGTTACAGAATTCGCACCGCCGTCTACGGATGATAGGCACCGGCAACAGAACTGCTGACCGGACCACAAAGGTCGACAGAATTCCATAAAAAATCGATGGCAATCGCTGCCAGGAAGGGCCCGCACTTATGATTTATAGTATGTTGTGATGATGTGTTCTGTGTGTGTGCTGCCTCCAGCCAAGTACCGGCAGCGATCGCTGCTGGGAAGGGCCCGCACTTATAATTTATAGTACGCCGTGATAATGTGTTCTGTGTGTGTGCTGCCTCCAGCCAAGTACTGGCAGCGATCGCTGCGGGGAAGGGCCCGCACTTATGATTTATAGTATGCCGGGATGATGTGTTCTGTGTGTGTGCTGCCTCCAGCCAAGTACCGGCAGCGATCGCTGCTGGGAAGGGCCAGCACTTATGATTTATAGTACGCCGTGATAATGTGTTCTGTGTGTGTGCTGCCTCCAGCCAAGTACTGGCAGCGATCGCTGCCGGGAAGGGTCCGCACTTATGATTCATAGTATGCCGGGATGATGTGTTCTGTGTGTGTGCTGCCTCCAGCCAAGTACCGGCAGCGATCGCTGCTGGGAAGGGCCAGCACTTATGATTTATAGTACGCCGTGATAATGTGTTTTGTGTGTGTGCTGCCTCCAGCCAAGTACTGGCAGCGATTTGATACGCCTCTATTCGCGACAAGCTTCCAGAATCTCAAAGTCCATGACGGATGGCAACGGAATGCCAGGAAAGGCAACGGAAAAAAAAACATCTTTACAGAAATTGGTGGCTGCAAACGCCCCCTTGACGGACAGCTCCAGAGCCAAAAAATTGGAAGCTGACGTGGCATGAACGGCAACAGAAAACTGGCCCCGGCAAAACAACAGAAAAGTGACGGACGGATTTTTTGTCTTGAAAAAAAATACGGACAGAAAATAACAGAAAAGAAGCTGAGCGGCCACGTCTAGATATGTGGACTAAGTTCCACGGTGATCTTGTGGACGAGTTGGATGAAGGCTGGCAAATGGCTGCCAAAAGATTTGGAGAAAAGCTAACCACCATGAGATTGGTGAGAATCCAGAGGTGGTATGGTTCTGGAATGGCAGATCAAATTGCCAGAGAGGACCCGAATTGGCCGGAAAAAATGGCCTTCGCGCTCAGACATATTCCCGAACCTTGGGACCTGAGCGAGGGAAGTCCGGAAAGGCCGGATCCCAATGACCCCCACGAGCGGTGGGAGGAGATCTCAGAATTGTCGTTCTCCTCATGCACTTCCCCGTTGCCGGGAGATATGTCGACGCGGGCGCAAGTGCATAGAATGGAAAAAGAGAGACGGCATATGCGAAACCAAGATCGGTTCGTTCGTGCGAGGAAATTGGACGAGCGAAAGGCGCGAAAAGCCAGCCAGCGCAGAGAGCTGAAAGCTTTGTGACGTGAGTGGGATCGTCAATTAAATCCGCAAAAATATGAGCGGAAGAGAGCCCACAAACGATAGCGCAAGGCTGAGATTAGACGTTTTTTCGCTGCAGGAGGCAGCCAAAAGGCACAACGCCTTGAGGCAAAGCCGGTGGCTGACGAGTTGGATCCGGCCTAGCAAGCGAAAGCTTTCGCTGAGCTTGAGAGGGCCCAGCCATGGCAGACGGCCAGATGGGCTGATGAGTCGAGTGGAAGTGATAGTGGGGTAACCCACCCCGCTCGATTCATCCCTCAACAGCCTGGAAAGGCATCGCCTCCAGTTGAGGAGACAAGAATCCCCAAGGAGGCAACATCTTCTAAGGAGAAGAAGAAGCCTGGAAAGGCACAGGTGCAGCCTGGAAAGGCAAGGGAGGAACCTCAAGGAACTCAGAGAGTAGTTCCAGGTAACATTGCCGATGCAGTGTCTCCCAGTGACCTTGCTGTGAAAACACACTTGCGTACATGTGCAGAAATTGGAGATTCTGCTGGACATGATAAAGTTGTGTATCTCGGTTCAGCAGGGGAGCCGGCAGAACCTATTCCTCTGGAGAGGAAGGAGGTTTATGCTGTTGTGCAAAGGCAAGAGACAGCCTTGGAAAAGGCAAGGGCAGAAGCTGATAAGACTGCCCGGCTGCTGGCTGTGATGGGGGAAGAGGATTACACCCAATTCCTGCAGTTTCAGGAGTCTCGACGTGCAGGCCGACAGGCCAAGGGAACTCCCCCCGGTCAGAGCAGTTCTGGACAGGAACCCAGTGGCATCAAATATCTGCCTAGGAAGCCTGGTCCAGGATACCAGCAGCGCCGATCACAGCAGCTCAAAAGAGCAAGGCCGACCTCAAGTACCCCATGAAATGCCCCAAAGACCAGCTCCCGTGGTGCATGCCCCTGTGATACAGGATGCCCATGGGTTCTGGGATACGCTCGGGGCGTTTCATGACCCATTCGGTGGTGTGTACTACAAAGGGTACTACCACCCACGGGGAGCCCGGGCACCATACAGGACCGAGATCCCAGTAGCTGCGCTGCAACGCATTCCCGCCAAACTGCGCGGGTTATTCGATGCACAACAGACTGCACTAAGAATCTATGTGCCCGGAAGACAGGAGGCGGCTACAGAATGGCAGGCCATGCATAGCACTGGCCGAAGACTGCAGGAGGAGGAGCCCGTAAGGGTACAGATGGGGTCTAGGGTGCAAGCTAGCCCCTCAGCACTGGTTCGTCCAGTGGCTCAGCCAGGTATGGCGCCAAGACAACCGGCGATGCCTTTTACGATGGGCCAGTCTGGGCCAAGAGGAGCGCAGCCTCCGTTGCCGTCTACGCAGCAGAAAATTCAAAGGCTGCAGGAGATGTCTCCCTTTGCCCAAGATCCGACGACCTATCCAGCTCCTCAATATCATCAGCCCGGAAGGGTACATCAGCTCGAAAGGGTATATCAGCCCGGAAGGGAGCAGCAGACGGTCATCGCCCCAAGGCAGAATCCTATGAAGAGCCCTCCTATCCGGTGGAGTCGGAGGAGTTCGAGGGAGTGTATGGGCACCCGCCAAGCTATATGCAGGCGCCTGAGCCCCAATATCAGGAACAGCATGCTGCAGTAGCTGAGGAGCTGCCAAGGGCCATCGAAGGGCCACCACCGCTGCCAGCCGATTATGATCCCATGGGCCCCGGATACATGGGCCAGGGATACTTGACGGCGGCGCAAGGAGTGCCCTTCGCCCCTGTGTACTTACAACCCGAAAGGGAAAGTCAGGTGAGCATGCCTAAAATGAATACCCAAGGCATGAAACCCCCAAAGTGGAATGAGGACAAGCAGGCCTTGACCAAGTGGTTACAAGAAATTGTTATGTATTTCAAAACCACTATGGCACCCCGATCTCAATGGGGTTGGATTGCACTGAATACTCTTGAGGAGTCAGTGAAACACGGCCTACTTGCACAATTGGGGCACCTATGGGGGGTTACAATTGATGCAGAAGTGCTCTTGCAGCCAGAATTCCAACTATCATGGGAACAATTTAAATATGGCATGGAGACACTTTATGATCACAAATGTTCAAACTTTGACATAAGGTCTGAAATTGCAGCCTTTACAAAGGCAGGGACCTCGGGTCCCGATACAATCAAATACATGCAGCTCTTGGAACAAATGTTTCTCAAGTGTGAAAATGAACTTGATGACTTTTCCAAGTTGCATGCATTACACAATGGACTTTGTCCAGATATAAAACGAAAATGTTTGTTAAATAAAGATCATGAGCAATGGACCACTTATGCCAGCCTGCGGGCTCATTTGTATAAAGTTGGTCCCACATATGACCAAGAATACAAGGCATATGGTGCTCGTCGCAATGAAGGCCGGAATGGCAAACCAAGCGCGTGCAATCGCATTCCCCCTAATCGGAATATTCAAAAACACCACGCATTGAAAGTGGACAATCGGGGAAAACCCGTTTTGAATAATAGGCCAAAAGGTCATGGGGGAATGGTTTACAAACATTCTCGTGCTAATGAATTGCAGGCCCTGGGGGAGCGTGTTTACGGGCCGCTGGCTGATATACGCGACCCCATGGAAGGCAAGATGGTCACCGACAGGTCGCAGTTGCACGACACTACGGTGGAGGTCCTCAAAAGAGCCGGCCGGTGCTTTAGATGTTTCAAACCGTACACCGCCGACCACCTCTCATCAGGTGACTGTCCAGGCCGAGGGAAGCTGCCCATGATGCCGGTACGCCCTGGCCATTCTGCGAGATCCTCGCACATAGTTTCACGTGCACTTTGTTTGTCAGCACGGAAACATAATGTGAACAGTGCGAAACTGATGCAAGCACCATTGGATGTGCGATATAATGTGGCACCAGTGGTTCCAGTTCCTAAACTGAGCACTTTGCAAATTGCTGCTAATGATGTGGTGAAAACTTGTCACACACATGCTCAATCGAGAAAAACCCGGAAGGGTCTGCACAGCGAAATGGATCACTCTGATCGCATGTTGAAACCTGTGCACTTCAACCATATTCAATCCTTGGTTGCCCATCAGTTTACATTAGACGCATGTGCCAACCCCAGTGGGGATAACGCACTTTGTGCGCAATATTGTTCGTGAGATACCAGTTTCTTGAAGAAACCATTATCTCATGAATTTGTGTGGATTAATCCACCTTTCAAGAATGCTGAGCCATTCTTAGCTCACTACTTTGCTGAACGAGCAAAGGCTCCCAAGCATGTAGGAGCATGCATTCTTCTACCCGCATGGCGGACTTTTACAGACGATCCTAGGTTGCGCCAGCTGCGCACCCTTGTCCATTACCCAAAGGGTACTCGGTTGTTTACACAACTGGCATTGGGTCAATCAGGCCGCCAGGAGATGCCTGGCATCCCCTGGCCTGTGAATGTGTACTATCAACCCCCTGAGGGGGCAGCGGGGCACCGCATTCGAGGGGTCTCACAAGACCAACCTCGTCTGACCTTTACTGGTCAGGTTGGGCATCAACCAACGTCCATCCTCTTTGATACAGGGGCGACTGGCACTGCCTATATCAACCCGACCTGTTGCCGTCGGTTAGGCTTAACGCCTAAACATCCGCAATCCACATCCAATCAGTAGTTGCATCGCCTACATCACCTACAGCGATTGGCGCTACTCATCGTCTTGTGGACCCTACGGAGTTTTCCACACCCCCACATGTGGAATTTTCTCCGTCTGAGGCTGAAGTCCTCCTTGCGGACGGATCTCCTCTTCCTTCTTTGGGAGTGGTCGATGTCCCCTTATCCATTCAAGGTTACAAGGACACCGTTCGCTGTGTGGTCATTGATCTCTCTAACGATTATGATATCATTCTCGGCGACAATTGGCTCTATGAGCACGCCTGTGTCATTGATTATCGCCAGGGCTACATCCGTGTGGTTTCCCGTGGCCGTGAAATCACTCTTCGGAGTTTTTCACAAACCCCTCTGGCTCTCCCTTCTCCTGCTTGCCGGTTGGGTCATTTGTGTTCATTGGGGTATGCCCGCCGTGCCTACCAGCGGGGTTTTTCTCTCCGTTTGGTTTTGGTTCGCTGGGTCGGCGATCTCCCTGAGGGGGACGCACCAGGCCCTTCGGCCAACATAGGTCGAAAGACCACATGCCACGCGGTGAATTCCGCATACATTACATCCCTGTTGGAGGAGTACAAGGATCTTTTTCCTGACGAACTCCCTGAGGGCCTTCCCCCAGACCGGGGGGTAGCTTTGACTATTCCCCTAGAAGAGGGAACGAAACCGGTAAAGCGACCAACTTTTTGGTACAGTCCAAAGGAAATGGACGAGATCAGATCACAGGTAGATTACCTGCTGAGAAAAGGTCTGATCACGGATAGCAATAGTCCATTTGGGGCTCCAGTACTTTTTGTACCAAAGCCGGATGGCAGCCTCCAAATGTGTATCGACTATCGAGCACTAAATAAAGCCACTATTAAGAATAAGTGGCCAATCCCTCGGATAGATACCCTTTTGGATCAGCTGCAAGGGGCTAAGATCTTTTCGGCTATAGACTTGCAGCAAGGGTATTATCAACTTCGGATTGACAAGGCCGATTGCACCAAAACGGCTTTTGTGATGCCGTTGGGCCTTTACAAGTTCAAGGTACTCCCTTTTGGACTCGCAAATGCCCCAGCGATCTTCCAGCAAACGATGCACCATATATTTGGTGACCAAATCGGCAAACACGTCCTGGTATATCTGGACGACATTTTGGTGTTTAGCCGAACTGCTGAGGAGCACATACAGTACCTAAGCCAGGTGTTAGAAGTGCTACGACAACAGAAATTGTATTGTCGTATGCACAAGTGTCAGTTCAATAAGGAGGAAATCTCCTATCTGGGACATGTGGTGTCTCAAGAGTGTATACGCCTAGATCCCGAAGGGATCAAAAAGGTTAAGAACTGGCCTGTACCACAATGCGTGAAGCATGTATAGCAGTTCCTCGGGCTGGCAAACTATTTTCGAAAGTTCATACAGGGCTATTCGAAAATGGCTACTCCCTTGACAGACTTGACCAAACAGAATGGCAAGTGGGAGTGGACAGCAAAATGTCAAGAGACATTTGAGCATATGAAGGAGTGTTTAACCACAACTCCATTGCTCAAGATGCCAGACCCTGAGAGGCCTTTTGAGGTCATAGCAGATACCTCTCAGACTGCAGTGGGAGTAGTTCTGATGCAAGATAATCATCCAATCTACTATGCCAGCAGAAAGTTCCTCCCGGCGGAGTTGAACTATAGTGTGACGGACCAAGAAGCGTTAGCTTCTATTCACGTTGTCCAGTTATGGAGGTGTTACCTTGAAGGGACACGTTTCAAACTGGTGACAGACCATTGTCCGTTAATTTACTTTAAGTCACAACCACAGCTGAGCCGAAGACAGGCCAGGTGGTCTGAAATCTTACAACATTTTGACTTTGACTGGGAATATCGCCCAGGGCAAAAGCACGTGGCAGATCCACTCTCTCGCATTCCTCCCTCTCCCAACGAACGGGAAGCCAGGAGGAAAAGTCAACTGATTGTTTGTGGCTTAAGAGTAATACACAGGTGGGAAGATAAGAAAAAGACGGTAGAGGCAGAAGATCTAGCCTCCAGGATCCGTCGGGGCCTATGGCCAGGATCCCTAGCTTGCGTCTGTAAAACAACAGCAAGAGATGCGCTGTACAGATGGGTTATGGCTGCGAGGCAAACAGGTATATATACCAGACAGTCTGCGGACTGAGATCTGCCAGTTGGCTCATGACCATCCAAGTGCAGGACACTTTGGTCAAGCCAAGACCCTGGACTTGGTCCAGAGGCACGACTGGTGGCTAGGAATGAGACGAGAAATACAACTATATGTTGATACTTGCCTGGTTTGTCAACGGGCTAAGTACTCTTGTCAAAAGACCCCAGGCTTATTACAGCCGCTGGGCATTCCTGAGGAGCCATGGACTAAATTGTCCATGGACTTCATTACACAACTGCCAAAAACTAAGGGAGGTCATGATGCTATCATCGTGTTCGTTGATAGACTGACCAAAATGGTCTGCTTCACAGCCACGACCACTGAGCTCTCCGCAGAAGGAGCAGCCGACCTGTTGGAACAGAATGTGATAAGGCACCACGGTCTCCCCTCTCAAATAGTGTCCGATAGAGACGTTCGGTTCACTTCTAGGTTTTACCGGTACCTGGCCGAGAGGTGGAAGATTCAGCTCAACATGAGCACTGCGTACCACCCGCAAACGGATGGCCAGACCAAAGTCATGAATCGGATTCTGGAGGATTACTTATGCAGCTATACACGTTCTGACTATGACGCATGGGATGAGCTATTAGCCATGGCCGAGTTTGCAATAAACAACTCGAAAAACAGTTCCACCCAAGAGACCCCGTTCTACTTGAACTACGGTCGACACCCAAAGAGTCCCTTAGCTCTTGGGGTGCAGATTCGGAAGCCTTTGAAGGGCTAGGACAATCTGAATGCCCGTGGCTTGGCAGTGGCCATTGATAGGGCGCAGCAGCCTTACTTAAGGCATACTAGTACACCCCTCGTGGAGGGCCTACCAGCCGTGACACGATTTGATCACCGTGTCCAATCAGCGCTGAAAGAGGCCAGGGCGTGCTTAGAAAAAGCACGGGATAGGCAGTCAAAGCATGTGGACCGCCATCGGAGGGATGTGTTATTTAATAAAAGAGATGACGTCCTCCTTTCGACACAACATATCACCCTCAAGCACCCTGGAACTCGAAAACTATTACCGAGGTGGATTGGGCCCTTCACCATCCTCGACCGGATAGGTCATGTCGCATATCGACTGGAACTTCCAGAAAGCATGCATAAGATACATCCGGTATTTCATGTGTCAAAGATTAAGCCGTATAAGGCTAGTGGCAGAGTACAGCCACCTCCAGTCCCTATCAAAATCGAAGGGGAACTAGAATATGAAGTTGAACGCATTTTGGACAAAAGAATTAAAAAGCGCAGAAGGCGCCAAAACTCGGTAGAGTACCTTGTCAAATGGCTAGGATACGGACATGAGCATAATAGCTGGGAATCAGCAAAAGCAGTTGCAAATGCACAGGAATTGGTTCAAGCATTTGAAAATGGAAGAACTCCTATCGTGCATGTATCAGCTGATCGAAGTACGAAACGTACACATTGAAATAAGCTCATGTGTGGTTATGCCTTTGACAGGTCTTGCTGAAATGGGCACAGAAGCAAACCGGTTATACCGGACCTCATACAATAACGCTGTTCGGACACATGAACGCGAAGTTTGCAGCTATTTTGAACGGGGAACGCCTGGCTACCGACCAGCCATTGATCCAACCCCCTCGTGAGCCCGTTCGTGGACGTGGGCGAGGACGAGGTACTTCGCAGCCTCGGGGAGGACATAGCTGGGCATATAATGGCAGCAAGTATTTGGGTCGGGGTCGGGGACGTGCAGGTTAGCCTGCAGGTCCACATCTTTCCCTTGGACGGACATAGGCCGGAAGGTCATGTAAAACAACCACTCTTTCTCTTCACCACAATATGTATAATGTATGTATGACTATCATGCAAACTGGGCATGTGGCAAATTGCACAACCAGTTGCCGTATACATACATAATGTTTCTGCTCCCATATCCATGCATTGGGACGAGGACGTCCCTCTCCCTAAGGGGGACGAATGTTACGCGCACCGGCCTGATGTGGGGGACGCCCTACTACCGGCCCTTGGTGTGGGGGACGCCCTGCCCAAGATACCTATCCTCAACCCATAGTAACCGCTTTAGGTATTAAGATACGGGAGTAGGAGGGGTGGTCCCGCCTAGGTCCCTGTAAGGACCTAGGTGCCCGGCGAGGTGGGTCCATGGCTCAAAGAGGGCAGGAACCCCACACCCACAGACTTTACGTATAATGCTATCTCAGACCGAATTTCAAAGTCTGAGCATTTATGATCGAAAAGTGTCTCCATGCCATACTTATACTGTTCCCATGATAGCTGAAAGTCTGGTTGCGAGAGCACTTCAGCATCAATCGTCACCCCCCACAGGTGGCCCAATTGGGCTAGCAAGCCATGCTTCACTGACTATTCTAGAGTATTCAGTACTATCCGTCCCCATTGAGATCAGGGAGCCACAGTGGTTTTGAAATACATAATGATTTCTTGCAACCACTTGGTCAATGCTTGCTTATCTTCATTCCACTTTGGGGGTTTCATGCCTTGAGTATTCATCTTAGGCATGCTCACCTGACTTCCCATTTCGGGCTGATAATGTACCGGGGCATAGGGCATCCCTTGCGCCGCTTGAAGATACTCCTGGCCCATGTATCCGGGGCCCATGGGATCATATCCTTCGGGGGGCAAAGGAGGCCTGTCAATAGCCATATGCATCCCCGCTTCAACAGACGCCAGCCGCTCCTCATGCGGCGGCTCAGGGACTTGCATCACGCTTGGCGAGCGTCCCACTATGTCTTCAATCTCTCCTGTCCCTACTGAATAGGATGATTCTCCAGGAGGTTGAGATGGGATCATTTGCTGCCTTGAGGCTGTCAGTGCTTGCTGTACCCTTTCGGGCTGAAGTACCCTTTCGGGCTGATGCTGATACACCACCTGCGGTTGGATGTACCACGGTGCTTGGCTGCCTATCTATTCTGGGGCAAATGGCGACATCTCTTGCAGCCGCTGCAGTTTCTGCTGCGTAGTCTGCGTCTGAGGCCGTGTCGCCATTGCTCCCATCTGGCCCATCGTGTAGGGCACTACTGGCTGTCTTGACACCCTTTTGCACTGTTCTGGTGCCACTTCTGGTTGGGACACTGGACAGGGCATTTGTACGGTTCCCTCAAGAACTCGCCGGCCCGTCCGTTGAATAGCCTACCACTCTGTGGCTGCGTCCTGGCTCTCAGGCACATGGATGCCCAACGCTGTTTGCTGCGCTTCAAACAGATCCTGCAACTTGGCGGGGATGCGCCGCAAAGCGTCCAAAGGTACCGTCGCATGGTATGGGGCCTGTCAACCACTTGGATGGTAGTACCCCTTGTAGTACACACCACCATGGGGTCATGGAATGCCCCGAGCGTGTCCAAGAACCCATGGGCATCCTGTATCACAGGTGCCTTCACTATGGGAACTGGTCCTCTGGACTGGGCATATTCCATTTCTCTCTGTTGCTGCTGCTGCTGTGCCATGCGCTGTTGGAACCTTGGATCAGGTTTCCCCTGTCGGTAGACAATTCCGCGGGGACCCGGTCCATAACTGCTCTCCCCCATTGGAGGCCCTTTCGGCTGTGGGGTGGGCTGGTGGCCTTTATGCCAAGCCACCTGGAATTCGACAAACTCAGTATAATCCTCCTCGCCCATGGCATCGAGCAGTCGGGCAGCCTTTACAACTTCGGCTCTGGCCTTTTCCAAAGCAGTTTCCTGCCTTTGGACAGCAGCGTAATCCTCCCTCCTTTCGCGGGAGATAGGTTCAGCGGGTGTGCCTGCTGATCCGAGATACACAATCTCATCATTACCGGCAGAATCTCCAATTTCTGCATGTGTACACAAGTGTATACTCTCAACAGGAATCAAATAAGGCACTGCTTCTGCAGTATTACCTGGAACTGGTTGCTGAGTTCCTTGGGATGCCTCCCTTGCCTTTTCAGGCTGCTTCTTTGCCTTTTTAGGCTATTTCTTCTCCTTCAGAGTCGGCATCTCTTGTACTGGGGACTTGGCCTTTTCTAGTACTCTTGCTTTAGTAGTCGGAGGCAATGCCTTTTCAGGTTGCGTTATGACGAATCGAGCAGGGTGTGTGACACCATTGTCGCTCCCACTCGACTCATCAACCCATCTAGCCGCCTGCCGCGGCTTGCTTATTTCGAGCTCGGCAAAGGCTTGGGCTTGCCTGGCCGGGTCCAGTTTCTCTGCCACCGGCTTAGCCTCAAGGCGCTGCGCCTTTTGGCTACCGCCTGTAGATAGGAATCGATGGACTTCAACTTTACGTTATCACTTCTTTGCTCGTCTTTGTTTGTACTTGTCAAGATTCAATTGTTTGTCCTGTTCCCGATGGTGAGTTTTCTGCTCCCTGCACCGATGATCTTTACGAGCTTTTCGCTCATTGAGCTACTTTGCACGAACAAACCAATCCCAATTGCAAGCATGCCATCTCTCCTTTTCTATTCGATAAACTTGCGCTCTCTTTGACATATCTCCCAGTAATGGGGATGTGCAGGACGAAATGGAAAGTTCCAAAATTTCCTCCCTTCTTTGGTGAGGATCATTTGGGTCTGGCCTCTCAGAGCTGCCTTTATTAAGACCCCATGGCTCAAGAATATGCCTAAGCATAAAGGCCATTTTTTCCGGCCAATAAGGATCCTCCTTGGTGATTTGGTCCGCTATTCCGGGGCTGTACCACCGCTATATTCTCACCAATTGCACGGTGGTTAGATGCATGCCAAGCCTTTCAGAGGCCATTTTCCAGCCTTCATCCAGGTCATTGAGCTGCTCACTATGGAACTTGGTTCATACCGCTTGGCATGTTGGTTGCTTGCTATACGGCTCCACGGGGTCCATTTCAAACTCCAATACCCGCGAGCTCTCTTCCAATCCTTATTTCAGTAACGCCGGTCTATGCGGACTCAAGTCGGGGCCTCTTGGCCTGCTTGAGCCTGGCCCACATACCATGCAGGTGCTCTCAGTAAGCGACTCGCCACTAGTTTGATCATCATTACTCAATGTTTTAACGTACACCTGCAGTCTCACCCACCTTTTAGGTGTTCTGGCCGATGGGCCTGCAATGTTGGCCGATGGGCCTGCAATTCCTACCCTCTTAGGCTATTGCTTCCAAGCTTCATCTACTGTTTTTTTGCTTCGCCCCAGGCCAACTGACTATCTTCCAATCCTCTTCTTCTAGAGCTTCTCGAATTGTTGGCATCTTGGTCTCTGTTGGACTTGGTACCCTCTCGGGCTGCTTGGACTGCCGCACAATCTACTCCTCCGCCTCTCGCTCTCACTCTTTTTGCTTGAGTAGTCAGTCGCTTAGGGCGACAACGTGCTCCTCTGTAGAAGCACGGGCAACATCAGCCTCTCGGCTTTTCTCCTTTGCCTTCTTTAGGGCAACTTCATGTTGCCTGGCTTCCCTTTGTGCTGAGGCTGCAATGATCTCCAACTGAGCGATATGGGTTGCCGCATCCCAATTGCGGATCTCCTGCACCTTGGCTACGGCAGATACAACTATCTTCTCCAGGAGGGCCATTACTCCTGGGGATTGTAGTAGGGTGGCCACCACGTCAGGGTCCGCTGCCTCTCCAGCTTCCACGGCCTTGGCCTCAACCATGGGTTGGTCTTGGGCTTCCACCTCCGCATGGCTCACCGACATTTCTGGCCTGTCCTCTTGGATTGCATCTCTCACAACCTTGCCCTCTCGGGTTGCATCCTCCCATTCACTGGCCCCAGTTGCCGGTTCCCACTCTCGGGGTGCAGCGTCGACCATTTCAATGATCTCGCCCTCTCGGCCTACACTCTCCAGCTCCTCGGCCTTTATGAAGGAGGAGGCTGGGGATAGTGTTGCGTGGCGCTGTCCCAGTCTCCGCTTGTAGTCGAATAGGTGGGCCACCCTCAAGCAGCTCCGAAACCAAATAATATGTGAGGATTATTGGTGTGGGGCTCCTACCCTCTTTGAACGCGGACCCGCCTTGCTGGGCACTTAAATCCTTACGGGGACCTAGGCGGACCACCCCCAACTTACTCCCATATTGTATACTATTGTATAAGCTGGTTAGGGTATCGTTACCATATCTTGGGCAAGGCGTCCCCTATACCAAGGAGTCAATAGTAGGGCATCCCCCACATGAGGCCACTGTGCATAACAATTCCTCTATCCAGAGTTGAACTATAGCGTGACAGACCAGGAGGCATTAGCTTCTATCTATACCATCCAATTATGGTAATATTACCTTGAAGGTACACATTTCAAATTGGTGATAGATCACTGCCTGTTGACTTATCTCAAGTCGCAGCCACAATTGAGCAGGCATCAAGCCAGATGGTCAGAAATATTACAGCAGTTTGTGGCTTAAGGGCAGTACGCAAGTGGGGTAAAGATAAAAAGGCAAAAAGGATGGTAGAGGCAGAAGATTTAGCCTCAAGGATCCATCAAGCTTACTGCCTAGACCCCCAGCTTGAATTTGTGAATCAACAATAGGAGTTGTGCTATACAGATGGCCTCTGGTTGCGACGCGAGCAGGTATATATACCAGCAAGTCTAGGGACTGAAATCTGCTAGCTGGTGCATGACCATCCAAGTACGGGACACTTTGGTCAAGCCAAAACTCTGAACTTGGTCCAACGGTATTACTGGTGGCCAGGAATGCAACGAGAGGTGCAACTATATGTTGACATCTGCCTAATTTGTCAATAGTCTAAATACTTCCATCAAAAGACCCAAGGCTTGTTACAACCATTGGGCATTCCTAAAGAGCCATGGTATCAGATTATAAATGGTGCTCAAGACGTTTATTATTGGAATATAGAGTGTATGGGTACAATGACAATATGTTAGGGCACCGGTGTGGGTGCCATGACACGGATTATTTCCACACCGGTGGCCTGCGAGCTGGTCACCATACTTATGTGGTGAGTACGGTGTAGTAAGGACCCCTTCTCGCACAAGCAAAATGCTCCCGTGACCCGACCACATGACCTTGGCCAACCTGGCCAGCGGAGCCCACGAGCCCGGCCTGTTCCCGAGCATACCGCCATGAGCGCCATGCTCAACATGCGCAGTCCGACCGTTCAGACCCGGCGGAGGTGGAGCATTGAGCGGCCAACCACCATGCATATCGGAGGCCCCTTTGCAATGGCGGGGGCCCAAAGGGAGGCCGACACATGGACTAAATTGTCTATGGACTTTATTACTCAACTGCCAAAAACTAAGGGTGGTCACAATGCTATCGTTGTATTTGTCGATAGGCTAACCAAGATGGTGCGCATTGCAGCCACCATGAATGAAGTCTCAGTAGAAGGAGCAGCACACCTCTTGGTGCAGAATGTGATACAACACCATGGTCTCCCCTCTATGATAGTATCCAATACAGATGTTTGGTTCACTTCTATATTTTACTGGTACCTGGCAGAGAGGTACTGCGTACCATCCTCTGACAGATGGCCAGACCAAAGTCATGAATCGGATTCTGGAGGATTACTTGCATAGTTATCACTTGGGTTACAGAATCGTCGGACTGCCCATGTCGGCCGCGTTGGGTTGCATGGGCACCCGTCCCACGACGTCGGTTAGCATCGGCATTCACAAATGCCATAGGCAGGCGCCGGCTCCTGGACAGGGACCGACGCGGCCCATCTCAGCGGCCACCCGCCATATCGGCCTGTGGCCCGCGCATCGGGATTGCCACGTCGGTCGGCGTGGATATTTGTCGCGTGCCTCCCACGCGCCCCACCGCTGCCGGTATGTCCAACGCCCGACGTGTGCCCACGTCGGGGCTTATTGGTCTCCCCACACACCGCCCAAGCAGCTAGGATCCCACGTGGGCATCTGCGGGCTCTTATTCGCCATGTCCCTTGTGCAGCCATACCTGCCCACGCATTCACCGTCCCCTATCTGATGTATCGGAAGGCATCGGCAGCCACCGGTGGCCGCCGGGCGCCATCGGCCCCCCGACGCCTGCTGCCACCCCAACCTGGCTCCCCGGCTGCCCTTCGCTCCTAATCGGAGATGAAGGCGCACAAGGAGAGCGGCATGGTCTGCAATGGCGACTTTGGTGCTGCCTGGCAGGATGCGGCACTGCTGTTAAGGGATCCGCATCATTGAGGGCTAAGGTAGGTTTCAGCAAATGCGATAGGGCTGGGGCGGATTGTGTGATGGGCAAGGGGCGACTGGGTGTCATAGTAGGGTCGGGCGATCGCCGGGATGCAAGCCGCCGGGATTGGCTGTTGGAATGCCCTGAATGCAGAGTGCTATTAAGGGATCCGCGTCATAGAGGGCAAAGGTAGGTTTTAGCAATTGCGAGAGGGTTGGGGCGGATTGTGTGATGGGCAAGGGGCGATTGGGTGTTGCAGCAGGGTCGGGCGATCGCTGGGACGCAAACCGCCGGGATTGGCTGCTGAAATGCCCTGAAGGCGAAGTAGCGGGCATGATGATACAGGAGGTGTTGGCGGACGATTTCAATATGGAACTGACATCTTCTACATGGATGCCCCCGCTAGTAGCCACACGGGGTTCTCTTTCGAGGATCCCATTGGGCGCTGGGCCGCACGGCGGCGTAGACCTACACTCCCCCAAGGTGGAGCTACTGTCATGCAAGATCTCCCGCAGTGAGGTCACGAGGGAGAGCCCCCCTGGCATCGGTGTTCAAGAGCCACACCGGTATCCGTGTTCAAGGCGCAGACGCATAGTGCCTACAAGAGCAAGACACTATCCACTGGTAACTACAGGGCGTCATGTTGCTTGTGGTCGATGTGCAGCCTGTCAGAGACCAACTGTGGAGTTGGGGCAGGGCCCACGCTGGGCGCTGCACCCCGGCCTGCGTGTGTCGAAGGGCTTTTCTATGGGCAACCTGGAATCCATGGACTCCGCGAGGTTGGTGGGCTCCAGACCCAAGGGGTAGGGCGACCGCAAGCTCTCAGCACAGGTGACCAAGGCAACGCAGAGCCAGAAGCCGGGCGATGGCTCCAACGTGGCGCTTTCCGACATGCCGGTCGAGGACCTGCTGAAGATCATCTCCGGCATATCGCACTGCAAAAACGCCATCCAGATTGTCTCCTTGGGGCTGTATTACCTAGACTCGAGTGCATTCGCAGCTTTCAAGGAGTTGTGCAGGCAAGGCTTGTCAAAATATGCAGTTTAACATGTTTGCTGTCAGTTTGTATGGTATAGTCCAGGACGGACAGTGTCCGTCGGACACACCCACCTTGCATCTGCAGCCCCTGTCCAAGATCAACTCAATATTTGGCCTCAGCAAAGTACTGACCCATGCACCTCTTTTACATAGTGGCAATGCAGTGTTCAGACGTTTGTTTTTAAGGCTTTCACAACCTATTTCACAGAGTTTTATGTCTACCCTTAGTGTGTGCTGGGCCGCTTGTTGGCACCATCTATTGCTCCAATTGTAATGTTGCAGTGCCTTCGTTCAAATGCAGTTGCTGCTTATAGATTTAGATAGTGGAGGTGCTAGAGGGGGGTTGTGCTCCCAAATTGTACACTTTGCAATGACCAATCAATTGAAGGGCACAGGTGAATTGCATCAACACATTCTGACATTGTTTTCTTGTGCAGGGGGTATGCTGGTTCACAGGAGCCTAATAAACCAGGCCCGATTTTCATTCCAACGGCCAAGCGATGCCCATTTTTGAGCGCCATGTGAAGCACTGCAGATGGACACTTTGAGAGTGTGCTCACAACAAGTCATGCAAGTCGTCCACACTAATGGTGAGAACATGGTGTATGTCTCTTTTCAATAGTATAGCATTATCCAGTACAAGCACTGCAATCAATATTTAGGAGAGCAGTTTGATATTGGATACTGGATGTGTCTGGTTGACACATTCCTGTAATATGTCTACCCTTGGCATGTACAGGGCTGCTTGTTAGCACTATCGATTGCTCCATACTGCCAATGCAACGTTCAGACGTTTGTTTTTAAGGCTTTCATCACAATATGCCAGACAAGTAGTCCACACTAATGTTGTGAACATGGTGTTTGTCTCTTTCCAATTGTATGGCATTGTCCAGTACAAGCGCTGCAGCCCCTGTTCAGGAGATCAGCATTATAGTTAGCCATCAGTGAAGTACTAACCCGTGTAACACTTTGCATACTGCCAATGTACTGTTCAGACATTTGTTGTTAAGGTTCTTGCAGTCTGGTTGACACATTCCTGTGATATGGCTACCCTTGGCATATGCAGGGCTGCTTGTTGGCATTATCGATTGCTCCAATTTTAATGTTGCAATGGCTTTGTTGAAGCGCAGCTGCTGTTTGCCGATTTGGACAATGCAGGGGCTGCAAGGAGTCCATGCCTCTAAGTTGTCCACACTGCGACAGTCTGTCATTTGAAAGGGACAAGTGAACGGATGCCAGCAAGTGCTGACACTGTTTTCTTGTGTAGGGGCCGTGCTGGTTCACAAGACCCCAGTGAACCAGGGCCGATTCCATTCTAGCGGCCAAGCGATGCCCACTTTTGAGTGCCATGTGAAGCACTGCAGCCGGACATTCTGATGGTGCACTTCCAACGAAGCCGTTGGAATTGGAATTAGGTGACTTGGTATGGCGGACCTTTTGAAATATTATTGCCAACATCATGCACAGTGGAACATTGGCTACCACTGTGTAGCTTTACGGGTTTGTGAGTATGTTTTGGCTGTGTTGCTGGTCACGTATAGTAAAAGCTTAAAGGGGGATTGGTTTCCCATCGCTTGGAAGCCTCCATTGGCTGTGAGAAGAACTACATGGATGCAACTGAACGAGGTTGACTAATAAGAGTTTTAAGCGCCAGATTGGTTTTGATTCCCTTTGGGCCCTTTGCTCTGCATCTTGCATGTCCCCGCGCTCGATCCTATGGTAGCCATGTTTGCAATGCCATTTTCTTCTGCATTGCTTGTACTTGCTCCTCGCCGTTTCCAACTCTGCACTCAAGACTTTGTTTAAGGCCACCAAGGTGGCCACACCAACCCCCAACTCCAGAGCTGGGCAGTGGGACCTAGCAACCTGATTTAGCTCAGCGATCTGGGCTTTCAACGACTCCGACTCCTTGACTGCATCACAGTTCGCCCTGTACAACTTGTCGATGGTATGCATTGCCCCCCTCGTGGCTTTATGATTAGCACTTCTGCTGCTTCCTACGCCGCACTTTCTGATCACTATGGGTCCCCATGGTTTGCTCGACATCCACGGCCACGTCCACAGCCCCACAGGACCCACTCGGCAACATGGTACCACAGGCCAAGGCATAGGCCCCAAGGTGCGTCGCCCAAGCGCAGTCGCTGGGTATTGCGATGTCGGCTGTTAAGCTGAGTCTGTACTTCCGCTAGTACTGTTGTACACTGGAGATCACGGATGTCTCAATGTACATTGCCAACCACACGTGGTTGGCTGGCTTAAGCTCATCGCAATCTGGCTGGTTTTGTGGTGTGGCCGCAAGATCCGTGCCCCAGCCATGAACAGGTCCAGCGGTTGGGCGGCACGGCGTCGGGAGCATATATGAGCGGGTGTGAATGTACCTTGCAGGATCCTCAATATGTGTGCTTAGCACACGCTTACCTAGAGGGTGATGGACTGCCATGGCTGGTGGGCTTATGCTCATGGAAATCTGGCTGGTTGTGTGGTGCGGTTGCAAGATCCAGGCCCCAACCATGAACGGGTCCAGCGGTCAGGCAGCACAACGTCGGGAGCACGTATGAGCGGGTGTGAGCGTACCTTGTAGGGCCCTCAGCATATGTGTTCGGCACATGCTTACGTAGAGGGTGATAGACTGCTGTGGAGACTTGGGTACACATGATATGTGACTATGGCGAATATCGAAAAGGTGGTGTGCTGTGAATCCCGACGGCATGTGTGTGAAGGTGAGTTGCCAACACAGCCTGAAACCAGGTGCCTCCTTTGCCAACGTTCAGTGGAATGGCGATCCACATGTGCTCTTGCAGTCGGTCATGCTCAGAATAGTGTTGTTGCGGCCCCGTCGGCAGCCGCTGGTTTCCGGAGGCGTTGGGGTCGCCCTGCCCTGCAGCTCGGCTGTTGGAGGTCAGCCGGCCCTCTCCACCTTGGACGATGGGCGTATCCGGGGCAGTCGCTCCTGTGGTCGCGCGGTGGGCCCAATGCTCGACGGGGATCGATCCCCGGGGCCTGCTGTCGGCGAGAGGTGGCGGCGCAGCGAGGCGGTGGTTCGCTGGCTCGCAGGAGGCCAGAGAGTGGGCCAGAACGGTTACATGGATTCACAGCATGCGCGCGCACATATTGCATGCGGGATGCCCGATCGCGGGTCCATCGCGGTCACATCATGACAAGACAAGACAAGTGCGCGTCCAGGCACATCGTCACCGTCCACCGTTCACCTACGATCGAACCATTGTCCTCTAATTCCAAGCGTCTAACACCCGACCCCCTGGCCCTAAGTACTACGACTTCAGGAGGCCATATCTTCGCGGTTTCTTAACGGAATCGGGCGTTTAAAAGCTCGTTGGAACCAAGAAGCTCTTAATAATACTCCCAAAATATATTTAGCCAATTACGTAATTCCCACTCCAGAAATGTCAAATAAGCCTAAACCCCAAGCAGCCACGTCACAAGTGTCGCACAAGGAGTGATGCATTTGGCGCACGGCTTCTTTGGGGATAGTTAATCCATCTGCAGACGGTCGCGCTGATGTGGGGAGTTGAACAATTGTATCACCATGTATTTGGTCGAGGGCGTGTTTTCCAGGCCGCCAAGTCCATCAAGGTACGGACTTGTTGAAGGCCATGGGGTGGAATGCCCATGGATACGGAGCCACCCAAGAGTCGATATGATCTGAGCGTCCATATGTACTTCACACGCACGTCGGGAAAGTTCGAAAGTCTTGGCTTGCCCACGGGATAGTCCAAGACCAAGCGTGCTCTCTCTTGTGTCTGTGCCATGCATCAGTCCTACTGACAGTATGTTTGGAATTGGCTTCGTGCTTAGCGGTCTCTGCGTTCTGGCTAGTGGTCTCTGCATTCTGGCCAGTCCACCAGCTGATACCATTGCTAATTTGGGGTCATTGCCACCACCGTGTAGTTTGGTTGAACCACAACTAATATTCTTAGTGTATAGGTATCCATATTGTGTTTGTTGTGGCTGTTGATAGGCGCTGCCCAACTGCCATATCCAGCTTCAAGATGGCTTCAAGATGGCATAGTATGGGCTGAGACTAGCACCAAGAGAAGAAGGAGCAGGAGGAGCAGGATTCCGCTAAAGCTGGCTGGTTGCACCGCAAGAGACAAGAGAGGAGGAAGGGGGCCTCACAGTGGAAGGGTGTTGGGGTTGGGGGTGGAAGGGGGACCCCATGTACCACTAAGGAAGCGATGAAGCATGAGAAAGGGGAAGAGGAAGGGGGGGGGGGGGTCTGGGAACATACCACCCTAGGAAAGTGACGACTCAATGGTGAGAACTGCAGGGTAAGGGCTATTGCAGTGTGCCACTGGGCGCCAGCGCGGGCGTCTATGTGCTTAACGGTGGCGGTGATGGGCGCCAGCGGCAAAGGCGGAGGCCGGCGAGCGATTGGGGCCCAGCGGGTTTGTCAAGGAAACTAGTTGATGAGGTGGGAAGCTGGTGGATCGGCCGATGCTTGTTCCAGGCTAGACATTTTTGACCCAATCCTGGTGTGGTCTGTGGTCGGCAAAGCTCAGCAATGCACTGCCTTTGCAGGAATCTTCAGGGAGTGGGAATAGTCTGACTGGGCGTTTGACCATATGGGGTATGCAGAGCTGGGGCCGCGCTGTTGCAAGAACCGACCTGTAAGCCTGTGTGCCGCAGCTGAGCATTGGAGTAAGGACTGTGAAGTCGTGCGCGGTCGGGATTGCAGGGGATAGTGGGCCCACGTTAATAAGGAACCGTAATCCTTGGAGGGTTCACACGTTGTGCATAGGAACAACTCCAGGGAAGCCAACGGAAACACACAAGCACACGGGTAGCCGTGGGACGGCGCACATACAAATTAGTGGCGAAGCAACCAGCCCCCCTTGAAGCGGTCCCTGGAATGCACACAGACGCAGGGTGCCCGTCAGCCGCACAGCACCCACCACGATTCCCTCCCACGAGCGCAGGCACTTCCACGTGATCCCATGCAGGGAATATTCCCCAAGCATCTACAAGCGGGGACCGCTCCATGCATGTCATCGGTCCCGGACGTGGGCCACCCCCATGGGGCCCCCATCGCTGCCAAGGCAGGCCCCCGCATCCACAGGCGGGGCCTGCCCCACGCGTGTCGTCGGCCTTGGACGCAAACCTTGCCTGTCGGGCCACCAGTGCTACCGATGCAAACTCATGTAGTTCCCACATAGCTACCCCCCAACGTGTAGGTGGACGTCCACCCACGTGGGGCTGCACCGGCCCCGGGCGTAGCTCCATAGGGTGCCTGACGTACCCCGCCAGCGGCCTGCGCCGCCGGAAATGCAACATGCCCCACGTGGTGACCAGCGCGAAGGCATCCCCACGCCTGCCATTGGCAACCCTCACGATGGGCGCCCCATGTCATGGGCTCCCATTCAGCCTTGTTTGAACCGCATGGGGACGATGCCCATGGTTATGCATACTGATACGTACAAACGCGATGCCACATTGGCATCCCACCGGATGGCACCGCGTCGCGCCACGTGGGCCCATATTTTCAGTCATCGGCAGTCATTGGACCGCCGACATAGTGCGACGCTTGGAAACTAGAGGTGGCCACCCGGATCCGTTAATAGCGGACAGAGGTTAATTTCCGTTAATTTTCCGTTAATTAATGGAAAATAACGAAAAAAAACAAAAATTAACCAAAAATTAACGGATTTTTGGATTTTTGGGGGATTTTTGGGTTTTAGTCATATTTATAGTTTATGGAATTCGCTATTAGAGAGTATGTTTGTATTTTATTTCAACCTATGCATACTAGATTTTCAACTAGCCGCAGTTGTTGTGATTTTTGGGTTTTTTTTTGATTTTTTTTGATTTTTTTCATTTTTTCTGTATTTTTCTCCCTTTTTTTTTAACGAAATTTAACGGACAACTGATAAAAATTAACGAACCGGACTTAACGGACCGGATGGCATCTTTGAGTGGCCACCTCTATTGGAAACGCGTTACCCATGCAATTCTATGACCCGAGTGTATACGTGTTCTGATCAAGACGCGTGGAATGAACTAGTAGCCATGGCCGATTTTGCAATGAACTGCCTATCCCTAGCTTTCTCTAAACACTCCCTGACCTCTTTTAGCGCTGATTGGGCACAGTGATCAAATCGTGTCACTATTGGTAATCCCTCCATGAGGGGTGTATCATTATGCCTTAAGCGAGGTTGCTGTGCACTATCAATGGCCACTGCCAAGCCGCGGGCATTTAGACTGTCATAGCCTTTTAATAGCTTCTGAATTTGCACCCCATGAGCTAACGGACTCCTTGGATGTTGACCGTAGTTCAAATGGAACGGGGTCTCTTGGGTTGAATTATTTTTTGACGGCACAGTCCAACAGTATTACGCGCAGTGGCCTAATATAAGGGACGCCTTACTAACGGCCCTTGGTGTGGGGGACGCCCTGCCCAAGACAACTTATCCTCAACCCACTGTAACCGCTCTAGGTATTAGGATACGGGAGTAGGAGGGGTGGTCCCGCCTAGGTCCCCGTAAGGACCTAGGTACCCGGCAAGGCGGGTCCGCGGCTCAAAGAGGGCAGGAGCCCCACACCAACAACCTTTATGTATCATTTGGTTTTGGAGCCACCTGAGGGTGGCGACCACGCTTTCGACTGGGAGCACGTGGAAGTAGAAGCAACAGGGCTTCTTCCCTGGCCTCCTTGATGGAGGCTAAAGAAAAGGATTCCACAGCCCGACAGGGCACACCCGAAATGGAAGATTCACCCCGACAGGGGACCCCGGCAAGTTTGGCCGGTGAGGGAACCACAGCCCGAAATGGGCAAGAGCAGGAAGAAGTCCGAAAGGACATAGCCAGTGCATCGTCGGGACAAGAGTAGAGGTGGCCACCCGGATCCGTTAATAGCGGACAGAGGTTAATTTCCGTTAATTTTCCGTTAATTAACGGAAAATAACGAAAAAAGACAAAAATTAACCAAAAATTAACGGATTTTTGGATTTTTGGGGGATTTTTGGGTTTTATTCATACTTATAGTTTATGGAATTCGCTATTAGAGAGTATGTTTGTATTTTATTTCAACCTATGTATACTAGATTTTCAACTAGCCGTAGTTGTTGTGATTTTTTGGGTTTTTTTCGATTTTTTTGGATTTTTTTCGTTTTTTCTGAAATTTTCTCCCTTTTTCCTTAACGAAATTTAACGGACAGCTGATAAAAATTAACGAACCGGATTTAATGGACCGGATGGCACCTTTGAGTGGCCACCTCTAGACAAGAGGAGCCAGAGGAGCCTGACCACCCGATGGCCGAGGCGGAGGCGACCCAAGAAGAAGAGGCGGCGGAGCCGGGAACCATGACAACCCTTCTTCAGGCACCGGCTATCATGGAGCTCTTTGAGCAGATGGCGGCCGCAGTGGCTTCACGGGCCCAGGAGACGTGAGACAAAGAGACCGCCGCCAGGATCGCCAAGCTAGAAATCGCGGCGGCCTCTGTGCAAAAGGAAGCTAGGCAACATGAAATCGCCTTGAAGAAGGCCAAGGAGCAGAGCCGCCAAGCTGCCGAAGCAAAGGCATCAACTGAACAACAGGTTGCCACGTTGAGCGACCGGCTGTTGAAGCATAAAATGCGGGTGAGAGAGGCAGAGAAGAAAATCGCCCAACCCGCAAGATAGACCGAAAGGGCCCCTAGTCCGCCAAGACAGCCTATGCCGATGATTCCAGAAGCCGAGGGTGACTGGTAGACGGTCGGCAAGCCGCAGGCGGAAAGAAAGAGCCCATCGCCAGGTGAGACTGGACGGAGAGACCGGACGGGTTCGCAAACAGGCCGAAAGGCTAAGACCTCAGATCGAGTGAGGGAGATCGAAGGCCGAAAGGCCAATACCCCGGAGCCGCGGGTCAGGTCACAGGTGCACATACGGACACCAAGTGAACCGGAAATGAGCAGTGGTGAGTCGCTCACAGAAAGTGCTCGTGCTGTATGTGGACCAAGTCCGGACAGGCCAAAAGGTTAAGAACGGAGTTTCCAAAGACCCGCATTACCGGAATGAGGACCAGGAGAAAGTTGCAGAGTGCTGGAATTTATTCCAGACACTGGAGAACCGTACAGCCGGCAGCCTCCATGTCGAGCTAAGTGGACTAAGTTCCACAGCGATCGCATTGACGATCTGGACGAAGGCTGGCAAATGGCCGTTGAACGGTTTGGGGAAAGATTAACCACCGCGAGGTTGATAAGGATCCAAAGGTGGTATGGTCCTAGAATGGCCGATCAGATTGCCAAGTAGGACGCAAATTAGCCAGAAAAGATGGCCTTTGCACTCAGACATATCCCCGAGCCTTGGGATTTAAGCGAGGGAAGCCCGGAAAGACTGGATCCCAATGATCCCCACGAACAGTGGGAAGAGATTTCAGAATTGTCGTTTTCTTCATGCGCTTCCCCGTTACCGGGCGATATGTCGATGCAGGCGCAAGTGCATAGAAAGGAAAAAGAGAGACGGCATGCTTGTAATCGGGATCGGTTTGCCCGTGCAAAGAAGTTGGATGAACGAAAGGCTCGGAAATCCAGTCAGCGCAGAGAGCTGAGAGCTTTACGGTGTGAGCGGGATAGACAGTTGAATCCCAAGAAATCTGAGCGTAAGTGAGCTCATAAATGCCAGCGCAAGGCTGAGATCAGGCGGTTTTTCTCCGCAGAAGGCAGCCAAAAGGCGCAACGCCTCGAGGCTACGTCGGTGGCTGATGAGCTGGATCCGGCCCGTCAAGCTCAAGCTTTTGCTGAGCTTGAAAAAGATCAGCCGCGGTGGACGGCCAGATGGGAGGATGAGTCGAGTGGGAGCGACAGTAGTGTCACCCACCCCGCTCAATCCGGTATGAAGCAGCCTGAAAAGGCATCACCTCTGGCTATAGAGGCAGGAGTTTTGGCGAAGGTAAAGCCCCTGGTGCAGGAGGAGCAGCATTCAAAGGAGAAAAAGCAGCCTGAAAAGGCAAAGAAGCAGCCTAAAAAGGCAAGGGAGGAATCCCAAGGAACTCAGAGACCAGTTCCATGTAATACTACGGAAGCAGTGCCTCATTTGACTCTTGTTGAAAGTGCACACTTGTGTACACGTGCAAAAATTGGAGATTCTGCCGGCAATGATGAGGTTGTGTATCTCGGATTGGCAGGCACACCAGCCAAACCCATATCCCGTGAAAGGAGGGAAGACTTTGCTGCTATCAAGAGACAGGAAACTGCCTTAGAGAAGGCGAGGGCAGAAGCCGTAAAAGCTGCCCGGCTGCTCGATGCAATGGGCGAGGAGGATTATGCTAAGTTTGTCCAATTCCAGGTAGCTCAGCATAAAGGCCAATAGCCCGCCCAATAGCCAAAAGGGCCCCCAGTTGGGGAGAGCAGTTATGGCCCGGGTCCCGGAGGAATTGTGTATCGGCAGAGGAAACCTGATCCACAGTTTCAACAGCGCATGGCGTAGCAGCGAGAGATGGGTTATGCCCAATCCAGAGGACCAGTTCCCGTGATGAAGGCACCTGTGATACAGGACGCCAACGGGTTTTGGGACACACTTGGGGCATTCCACGGCCCCCACGGTGGTGTATACTATAAGGGGTACTACCATCCAAGTGGTCGACGGGCCCCGTACCATGCGGCAGTACCTTTGGATGCTTTGCAGCGCATCCCCGCCAAGTTGCGGGATCTGTTTGAAGCACAACAAACAACGCTGGACATTTATGTGCCTGAGAGCCAGGAGGCAGCCACAGAGTGGCAGGCTGTTTAGCTGATGGGGTGACGAGTTCCTACGGAAGGAACTGTGCAGATA